>JAVJIF010010190.1:0-119798 GCA_038442645.1 Agave tequilana | reverse complement strand
ATGCGGAATTAAAAACTATTATGACCTAACCAAACTATTTAAACTAAACACCACGTATAACATAAGAGTGTAGCCAAATTTTCCGTAAAGGGCTCTGGACTAACTCCTCTAGATTCCCCTAGATAAGGGTTGAGGTGCCGCGTTGGATCTCTTGGTTGAATACAAGTGTTAGCAAAACAAACCCAAGCAAGTATAACAATTAAGCACACATGGTATATCAAGCATATAAAGATGAACACAATTTAAGCATGCAAGATATAAACAAGAGATAGAGAGAGAGAGTGAGCAATCGCAAACACAAGGGATTTGTTTCGAGGTTCGAGCACACTTGCTCTACATCCTCGCCTTCGACACACGAAGGATTTCCACTATAATCGATCCCACCGGATCACTCGGTGCCGCAACACCTATAAGCTCTCGGACTCCCTAGCCCGTACACACCGCAAGCCCCACAAGCTCGCCGAGGCCGCACCTCAAACAAAGAGTTCAGACACGAACTCGAAACAACCGCGAACGCACTCGTCCGCCTCCTCAAGGAACAAGAAAAGATCTCTTGGTAACCTAAACACTTTGATCACCAATAATAACTCTCACTACAACACTCCTATAGGTTGAATGTCAATGGATAGCTCAAGTGTTTGTATGAGAAAACTAGGATGGAGATGGTGGAGGAAAACTCAAGAAAATTTTCTTTTAAACACTCTTGATAAACTCTCCTTTTGATTGAAAATATTTGCTCTAAAAAATTGGAGAAAACCTCTTAAAAGAGTTGGGAAAAATGGTGAAAAATCCACTTGAAAATCTTGGAGAAAAACAATGCCCAAACCCCCAAATTTATAGGGCAAGAAAAACTAGCCGTTGGAGGCCTGACAGAACTGTCGGTCGACCGTCCGGTCGACCGGCCAACGGTCATATTTCAGACCGTTGAGCCATCGGTCGACCGGTCGGCCGACCGAGGCCAGGATACAGAGAGCAAGTCTCTCTGTTCGGTCGACCGGTCGGTCGACCGGGCCTTTCCAGAGAGCAGAGCTCTTTGGACAGTCGACTGGGTCGGTCGACCGGCCCTCCTGCCAGAACTGGGCGTGCACGTCTGTGCACGTCGGTCGACCGCCTAGTCGACCGACTTCAGACTTCGGTCGACCGGCTGAAGCCAGGACAGAACTGTTAAGGGATTAAAAAAAACTTGGTCTTTTTGGTTCACATAAAATCCCATAAAATCACAGAAAATCTACAAAATAGTTTTACCAATATACTTTGATAAACAAACATGATTGCACAAAATCGAGGCATGTTACAAATGATTTGGACTATTTTTGTAAGTTGAAAATATTGGCTCAAATGAAAAACAGTATTTTCTAAAACTTGATTTTTCTAAAACTTGTTTTCCAAAACTTCTCCAAATACAAAAACAAGATATTTAAACTCATTTGAAGCATAGAGTGTATGGATATGATCCACTACACAAACATGGTGAAATATCTATGTTTTTGACATTATGCACTAAATATGGTTTTGGATAAAACATATAAACTTGAATACCAAAAATCAAAACACTGAAAGTCTTCACTTGAATACCGGTTTGGTTTTTGGTTAAAATTCTTTTCTAAAACAAACTAAATCAAGAGTGTGTGTATATGTACTTGAGCAATCCACCAACTATTCTATCCTTTACATTTTATCTAAAAATAAAATCTTATAAAAAGACAAACCTAGACACAAGTCTTCATCTTCTTGAAGTCTTCACTTGAAGCCTTCTCATCTTCTTGACTTGGTCCAAACACGATCCAATGGCTCTTGGATCAAACCGTGCTAGCTCCAAAACTTGACTTCAAATCCTTTGTTGAAGCTATGCACCTGCTAAGATCTTGATCATAAATCTGTCACTAATTAAACACAAGATCATTAGTACTATAACTACATGAGTTGATCATCATCAAAACTAGAGTGATGGGCCTTTGGGCCAACAGTTTTTCCCTTCCTGACCGATTAGCTTGTAGTCGAGTTCTTGCAACAACCTTTCCCGGAGAATCGACCAGTTAGGAGTCGTCTAGGTCCAGGACCTTAGACTAAGGCTTTATGGTTGTTTTTCTTTTTTTTGTTTGTTTATTTTATTCTTTTCGATTGCTTGTTATCTTTACGTTGTTTGTGGTGTATTGCATGCAAGAGTGGGTGAGAGATATTGTAACTTCTAGATTAACAAGAAACACTTCTCTACGCTTGCATCCAGAACCAGTGATGGCGTCACTTCAGGACAGGTTTTACCCGATCAGAACTTCATTACCATCTTAATAAAACTGCCAGAGGCAAATGGAAATAACTTTGAATTAAAGCCTCAATTTATCAACACTCTCCCAAAGTTTCATGGTTTAGGATCAGAGGATGCATACTTCTTTGTTAGGAATTTGAAGAAGTATGCCTCATAATTCGTATTCCCCAACTAGGAGACGATGTCGTTAGGTTACGTTTCATCCCTTTCCTTAAAGGACCTAGCTAAAAAATAGTTGTACAGTTTGGCGGCAGATTCAGTTACAACGTGGGATGATTTTATCAAGGCCTTCTTGAAGAAATTCTATCCAATTCATAAAACTGTCCTCATTAGAAAGAATATCATGCAGTTTAGGTAAGAACTGTGCGAGCCATTTTGGAGATATTTTCAGTGATTCAAAGATCTCCTAGCTAAGTGCCCTGATCACGGTGTGGAAAAATTGCGTCAGTGCCAGATTCTCTACGATGGTTTAGATTTATCAAACGAAAATCCTGTTAGAAACCATGTGTCAGGGAGGGTTCATGCAAAAGGATGAGAATCAGGTGGGACTTATTTGAGGATTTAGTTGAGAAAACCCCAATAGGAGCCAGCCTAAGAAAACCAAGGAATTCACAATCTATAGCTTCAAGAGGAGGGCTCCTATCTCTAGAATCATCCATAGCTATAGAAGCTAAGATTGCAACCATAATGAGGAGAATAGAGGCTCTAGAAACAAAAGAGCCAGCCAATGTCAACCAAATCAACCCACCAGCAATTCACAATCCGAGTTGTTCATACTGTCAGGCACCAAACCATGTCTTTAAAGAGTGCCTTATTTTTCATACCCAGCAAGTGGGACACCGGAACACCTGAACGCGGCCTACTCATGACCGCCACATAATCCTTACTCGCAAATATACAATCCCGGTTGGAAGAATCACCCAAATTTCTCTTGGGCCCAGAACAATCCTCCCAGGCCTAATTTCTCTAACAATTTTCACCATCCCAGTCCTCCACCAAATTTTCCCAGTCAAGCACCATCTTCCTCCTCCCAAAGTTCACCAATGGAAAAGAAATTCAGTAAATTGGAGGAGAGCATGGAAGCTTTTATGAAGTCCCAAGCCGCTTTCATGCAAAATTAGGGACAAACGCTGAACAATCATTCACAGGCTATATCGAGATTGAAAATGCAAATGAGTCAGTTAGCTCTCTATGTGAAAGACCAAAGGGTACTTTACCTAGTCAGCCACTAGTTAACCCTAAAAACTCCAATCAAGCGTATGAAATTCAGGATCCTTCGATCAACCAGTGCAATGCTGTTCACACACTTCGATCTGAAAAGAAGGTGGACAACCAGGTCTACCAACAGAAAAATTCAGTCTATACTGATCCTACTTCGGCCTCCACCTCTGCTAGTTCCTTTCCAAGCTACTCCTCAAACATCTGACGAGGGCAAAGCTGCTGAATAAGGTCATAAACCTGTAGCACCCTTTCCCAATAGGCTTAGGAACAACAATAAGAATATGCACATGGAGAAGATGCTTGAGATGTTTAACCAGGTCAAACTAAATGTGCCTCTTCTTGACACTATCCAACAAATCCCAGCTTATGCCAAATTTCTTAAGGATATGTGTATGAAGAATAGAAAGACAATTGTGCCCAAGAAAGTGTTCTTGGCAACCAATATAAGCGAAATCCTGTCTAGTCCCATTCCGGTGAAATACAAGGATTCTGGATGTCCCACAATTTCCTGCACTATAGGACAAATAGAAATTAGCAGAGCACTACTTGACCTGGGAGCAAGTATCAACTTGCTACCTCTCTCAGTTACCAGCAACTTGGGTTGGGCGAGCTGAGTCCAACTCGAGTCACCATTCAGTTAGCTGACCGATCTGTGAAAATCCCGAAGTGGAAAATCACAGATGTCCTTATCTGATCGGGGATTTCATCTACCCCATTGACTTCATTGTGCTTAAGACCCAACCTGTGTCGAATTTGCGGTCTCAAACTCCGGTCATCTTAGGATGCCCATTCCTTACTACAGCCAATGCCATAATCAACTGTAGGAACAGGTCCATGTGATTGACCCTTGGAAACATGACGAAGGAGGTCAATGTCTTTAATCTTGGAAGACAACCCAGGGATATCAATGATCAGACTTTTGAAGTCAATTCTATTAAAAATCTGACCAGTGAGCATGAGAAAAGCATGTAGATAGAAACAGAGGCAGAGTTTGATCTGGAGTCTGATGATTTTAATCTGGACAAGATCGTAGATTCGACAGTGGACTGGGCGTCAAGTCCAAGTGTACCTCATCATAGGATTGCAAGTCTGGAAATTGCCTCCAATGAAGCAACACCTTCCCTAGAGCTAAAAGCCTTACCTGAACACCTCAAGTTCGCCTACCTGGGTGAAAAAGAAACCTTGCCAGTCATCATAACATTCCACCTGACTGAGCAACAAGAGGACAGCTTAATGTCTATTCTAAAAAGACATAGGGAAGCCATTGAATCGACGATGAAGGATATCGAAGGGATAAGTCCAGCAATAATTCAACATAGAATCCATTTAACCGATGAAGCAACTCACAGGAGGGACCCACAACACAGGCTTAACCCACTCATGCAAGAGGCAGTAAAAGCAAAAATTTTGAAACTATTAGATAATGGGAACATTTATTTCATTTCTGATAGCCAATGGGTTAGCCCTGTTCATGCAGTCCCGAAGAAAGCTGGCTTTATGGTGATTGAAAATGAGCAAAAAGAGTTGGTACAAACAAGACTGCCTACCAAGGTTCGTGTTTGTATCGACTATAAAAAGTTGAATGCAGCCACCCGTAAGGACCACTTCCCGCTACCCTTTATCGACTAAATGCTTGAACGCCTGGCTAGACACGAGTACTATTGCTTCCTAGATGGGTACTCGGGATACAATCAAATCCCTATTGCTGCAGAAGAACAGGAAAAGACCACGTTCACTTGCCCATTTGGAACCTTCACTTATCGATGCATGCCCTTTGGATTGTGCAGTGCTCCCGCAACATTCCAACGGTGCATGCTCAGTTTGTTCTCCGATATGGTGGAACGTTTTCTTGAGATTTTCATGGATGACTTCTTCATCTACTGAGATTCATTTGAGCAATGTCTTCATCATCTTGAATTGTTTCTGCAAAGATGCAAGAAAAAGAACCTAACTCTGAACTGGGAGAAATGTAATTTTATAGTGAGATAGGAGATTGTCTTAGGCCATGAGATTTCTAGGAGAGGAATTGAAGTTGATAAAACTAAAGTAGAAGTAATTCCTAAGCTTCCACCACCCAAAAGCATCAAGGATATTAGATCCTTTTTAGGGCATGCTGGGTTCTACCGACGGTTCATTAAGGATTTTAGCAAGATCGCTAGGTCCTTAATAAACCTGCTAGCAAAGGACGTGCCCTTTGATTTTAACGATGAATGTTTCAAGTCATGGGGAAGCTTAAGCATGAACTTATTTCTACGCTTATTATTTCTGCTCCTAATTGGGCACAACCATTTGAAATCATGTGCGATGCCTTTGATTTTACTATTGGCGCTGTTCTAGGATAGCACATTGACAATAGGCAGCACGTGATTTATTACTCGAGTGGGACCTTGAAAGAAGCCCAACAGTATTATACAATGACTGAGAAGGAATTCTTGGCTATTGTCTTTGCATTAGAAAAGTTTCAGCCATATTTGTTAGGTTCGAAGATAGTGATTTTCACGGATCACTCGGCACTAAAATACCTCATGACCAAGAAGGAAGTAAAAGACCGACTGATTCGGTGGATACTTCTGCTTCAAGAATTTGACCTCGAAATTTGGGATAACGAGGTATAGAAAATGTGATCGCTGATCATCTATCACGAATTTTGAACGCACCCATCATACAAGCTCCGATCAATGAGGATTTCCCAAATGAGCACATCCTGGCCATTTTCAAGGAATCGTGGTATGCGGACATAGTCAATTACCTGGCCACTGGACAATTACCCGCTGATTGGATAAAGCAAGACCAGTGTCGCTTCTTTTCCAAGTATGGTACTTCTTTTGGGAAGAGCCGTATCTTTTTAAGTATTGTCCTGACCAGATTATTCGATGATGCATCCCAGAGGAAGAACAGAGGAGTGTGCTAAGTTTTTGTCGTGAACTTGCATGCGGAGGACACTTCGGTCCCCGCAAGACTGCAGAGAAAGTTTTACAAAGTGGGTTTTACTGGACCACTTTGTTCAAAGACTCATTCCACTTTTGCAAGACATGTGCAAATTGTCAGAAAATTGGGAAAATTTCAAGAAGATTCATGATGCCCTTGAACCCGATCCTGAAAGTTGAAATTTTTGATGTTTGGGGTATCGACTTCATGGGACCATTCCCTAATTCCTTCGGCAACCAGTTCATTTTAGTTGCTGTCGATTACGTCTCTAAATGGGTAGAAGCTGTGTCAACAAAGATCAATGACAACAAAGTGGTTGTTGTCAAATTTCTCAAAGAAAACATCTTCTCCCTATTTGGCACCCACAGAGCGATAATTAGTGATAATGGATCGCATTTCTGCAATAGAGTTTTTGAAGCTCTGATGTGGAAATTACCATCAATCACAAGTTATCTACTCCGTATTATCCCCAGACAAATGGGTAGGTCAAAGTTGCCAATCGACAGATCAAGCTCATTTTAGAAAAGACTGTCGGACAAAACCGAAAGGATTGGTCGATCAAACTCAACGATGCATTGTGGGCTTACCGCACTGCTTTTGAGACAGTCCTGGGGATATCTCCTTAGAGAAGTATATTCGAAAAAGCCTGTCATCTGCTAGTAGAGTTAGAACACCATGCCCTCTGGGCCATTAAGCAACTCAATTTTGATCTGAGTAAGGCCAGTGAGCTAAAGAGACTACAGATCTCTGAATTAGAGGAGATATGGAATGAAGCCTATATGAATGCTCGGATCACCAAAAGCAAGACTAAACCTTTTCATGATCAGATCATAAACCAGAAAAACTTTGCCCCGGGAGACAAGGTTCTGCTGTACAACTCTAGGCTTCATATTTTCGCGGGAAGCTAAAGATTCGTTGGTCTGGACCGTTCATTCTACGCACCGTTTTCCCACCCGGTGCCGTGCTTATTATCGATCCTACGAACAACACGGAATTCAAAGTAAATGGGTAAAGACTGAAGCCCTTTTTGACCACTAAGCCTGCATCATCGGCTGATAGTGTGTTGACTCTTTTTGCCCCGCCATACACCTTAGTACAACCATCCACACTACAACTAAATATATATATATATATATAATAATTGAAAAAAATAAACAGCTTTACTTCTTATTTATATGCTTACCCCTTCTATATTTTTGACATTTCTTTCGCCTATTTACACTTGGCCGGTGCGATTCGTCGAAGGCGGTAACATCATTTCTTCACTCTATTTATTGCATTTGCATTTACATGATATTCATTGAGGACAATGCATTAGATAGGTGTGGGGGTGCTAACAATTTAACTTTTTCTTTTTCTTTTTACTAAAAAAATAAATAAATAAAAATAAAAATCTCCAGAATGAAATTTTTTTCATGCTCTTTATAAAAATACTAAAAGGTTGTAGGAATTAAGGGAATCTTATTAAGGAGTCTTTATTTTAGCCTAAATAAAAATGAAATATTGGTTTAACTAAGAATTGGGAGGGATAAGGAAAACAATTTATACTTTTTATTTCATCTTAGTAGAATATGCATAAACCATACACACATGCTTGGGATTTAGAGACACAACTCTGAAAAAAATGCTGAATAATTATGCCTCAAGAAGCATGTTACTCATGCAAAAAAAAAAACAATAAATATATATACTAAATAAGTAAATCTTGATTTCGTAGCCTACTCTACTTGCATATTTGACATGAGAGGTTTTTTTCTACCTGGTGCCCTAAAATCATCTGGTTTGGGAGTCATCAGTTTGATATGTGTTACATGAGTAAAGTAGAAAGCCTAATGAAACCAAGAATAATAGATAAATATTAATAAAATTAAATAATATTCAAAGTTGAGTTGAAAAATCCCAAGTACTTCACACTTATACATTATGCATATCTATCTAAAGCAAAATAAAAAATGAGTTAGAAGTACAAGATCCTTTCTAAATTTAAAGAAAAAGCATAATTTCTTCTTTTATGAAGGCTAAAGTATAGGAGGACTTATGAGGGTTGAATCTAATTCTTACATCATTCGATCATTTTTACTTAGATGATTGAAAGTTCTTTTTCTAAAAAAGGTTTGCTAACAACTAAATATTTTTTTCACTTACTGAATTTTGTGGGTGCAATCTGCTGAAAACCCTCAAGAGACAACACTCCTCCTCTAGGGGAAACCTAGAGGTTTAAAGGCTTGTTGCACATGCTCAATACAATCGCGTCACTTGTAAAAGTGGTGTAATAATTTTCTTATTTTTGTTTTACTCAGGACGAGCAAAAAGATAAGTGTGGGGGTGTGATTAACTCTAATTTTACATAATTTTTATCACATTCGCATATTTATTTGATCCAAAATTTGCTAATAAAGCTTTGCTTACTTGATCCTAGGTCCATGGTGTGCAAATGAAGAAGAAGACCCTAAATCACCATTTAATGGGTGATTAAAAGCCTACAAAGTAGCCATTGACCTTAGGGAGGCGATTTTGTCAGCCCAGGGCATTAAATCACGAATCCAGAAGATCCAGTTGACAGGAAACAGAAGGGACAGCACGCTGCCCGAAGCCAGGTGCGCGCCGCCCTGGTAAGGCCGCAAAAAATCGGCCCACTACGAAAACGCGGCCTGGGTCGCATTTTCGCGGCTGTACGGGCGCGGGCGTGCCCGAGCTTTGGGCCAGGGGTTATCCCCTGGCCCCCTTTCCCCTGGTGCCTATGAAATCCCCCTGGGGACTGAAGAGAAGGGAGATTCAGAGCCTTAGCAAGTAGTTGTTATTTTGTTCCTAGAAGTTGTTGTTTCTTTCTTTTTTTTCTTCTAGTTTTAGTTTTAGCCATTAGAATGAAAGTGAGAGAGAGAGTGTGTAAAAGTTGTATTTGAAGGGTGACAAGTTAATACAAGAAAATTTTCTCTTTCCTCTTTCCATTTACTTGTGTTTTCAATTTGCTTTTACTTTATTGTTTTAGTGTAACTCCCTTTCTCTTTACTTCTATTCGTTCGTTATTTCTTTTAGTACCATGTCTAACTAACTCTTCCATTACATGGCTAACTGACTACTAACCTACTAATTTCTAACAACTTGATTGATAAACCCAAATGAGTCAATAATGTCAAATAAGCCTTGTGCAAATAAGAGCTATGATATCTTAAGACGAGGGTTCTAACTCTAACTTACATACAAGTATTCGCTTTCTTATATTTCATGCTTAATGGGTTTTTGATGATCTATGGATTGTATAGTTCACTTGTTTTTGTAAGCTAGAGATTTTCCTTTTAACTTTGCTGACACCATTAGTGTACTTGTGTCTTCCCTTATTCTCGCCTTCTCTTGGATCTTGATAAGGGAATGTCCAAGTTTTGCTGTGTGAAGCTAAGTTAAAGAAAGGACTTTCATTCGGTCCCAACGTGAATAGTTCCATGCATAAAGGTTATACTGGCCTATGATCCATCGTGAGGTTACATCTTCAAGAAGTTAGGGATGGTGGGAGCACTTAGTAGAAAGTTAGCTATGCGCTTTTACCATTTAGAAAAATCACTTTTACAAACCACCAAATCATTCTAAACAATTATTGAAACCACTTTTTTTCATTTTCAAATTCTTTATTTGAAATAAAGAACTTTCTCTTTTCTTGAACAAAGAAGCCGCATTAAGCTTTCATTGCTCTTCCTCCTTGTGGATACGACCCGTATAGCCACTTTGCTACTACGGAAGAATCGCAAAAGCAGTAACATCGACCCAAACTCCTTTACTTATATTTGTGCATGCTTTTTGTCGATCAACAGTGTGCTAATGTCGACGAGCTGTTGATGATGCATCGACTTGGAGAGATGGCGAGGAGAAGGAGCGCGAGCTCTAGGGCTCAGGTGAGGAAGGAGGACAGTGGGTTGGCACAGGTAGACGGTGACCGAGGAGGAAGAGGGGGTGTCGGCTTTGAGGAGCTGCAACGAGGGAAAGAAAAGGGAAGAGTGATGCAACGTATTTGGGCAGCGCTAGTGATCAGTCACATATATTGCATACATATTGTCACATTACCATGCTTGTTATCTAAATAAATTATATGAATAAGTCCTATTTTTCTTTATAAAATGCAGGCCCATCGCTAAAGGATAGGAAAGAAAAATGAGCTCAAAAGCCCATCAAATTCTGATTTAATTCAGAATAAATTCGAAATCAGGGAATCAGGGTAGATCTTGGCAAATCAGAGAGGTTGAAAATCGGTTGAAATGAATCGTCCCAAATCAAGCGGTTGAAGCCAACAATCAAAGGTTGTTTCGTCAAATCCTGAAGCAGAAACGGGAAAACCAGAAGGAGATAAAGGAGAATTACCAAACGAAGAAGATCCTCCAACCTGGTGTGGCCACCTGGCCACACCATGGCCGCGGAAATGAGGCCAAAACCGCGTTTCCACGGCCGTTTAATTTTTGTTGGGGGAGCGTTTGCTCCCCCAACTTCATACGTCCCCTCCGTTTGATTTTTGCCTATAAATACTATATTTTTCAGAGAAAAAGGGACCGAAACTTAGATTTAGTTTTTCTCTTTGTTTTTAAGGTTTAGGCTCTTTGTTAGATAGTTGTATCTTTATTTTGCAATTTGTAATTTAGTGCAAATACTAGTGAGAGAGAGAGGAGGAATTGAGTGATTGTATTCTGAAGATTGAAGTGAATCAATACAAGGATCAAGCTACCTTTTCTTTCACTCCATTTTACGGTATATCTTGCTTTATTTACTTGCATTATTCTTTGTCTTTCATGAGTAGCTAAATCGATTTTCTCGGATCACTATTCTTCCTCTCTCTGATCCCTCTTCTTTTTGAATGGTTTTGATGAAAAAGACCCAATGAATCATTTGCATGCCAAACTTAAGCCTTTCTTCTTGAAAGTATTCTTGAAGGCACATGAGGATGAGTTTGAATTTTTAAACTTCTACAACTTTTTAAAAATCATCTCTTGAACTTGATTTTATCTCATACTTGAACATCTTGATGATTTAACATTCAATTCAAGACGATTTCTTAAAGAAAAGAATTAACCTTTCCAACCATCTTATGTGCTTTACTTAAAACTTTCTAAAAATAATCTTAAGTTTTTGCCTTTGATGAAGTTGAGGCACTAAGGATTTCAATAGAAGAACATATCATTGAGTAGTGAGATAGTGAGCCCAGATTTTCTTCTTTATTAAAAAAATCAACAAATCACTTTTCAAGCTTTATACAAAATTCACTTTTTCCAAAGCCTTCTCTAAATTTGCAAATTTTCTTTTAATCATCTCTCTTCTGTTCATTCTCTTTTCTAACTTAAAAGAAAGACACCATTCTTAGCTTTTTAAACAAAACACCGAAAAGCTTCTATCGCATTCCTCCTCGTGGACACGACCCGTTAGCCACAAGCTACACGGTAATTTCCTTGCTCTTTCTTTTACAATCAATTTTTGGCGCCGTTGTCGGGAAGGGAACGGTGTAATTATTTTTTAACAAGTTTGGTATCTTGTTTCAGGGATATCAAGATTCAGATCTAGCGTTCAAGCTTTGCAGGAGAAGACTTGCTATTCTGTGTCCCTACTCTCAAAAGTAGGAAACAGAATTATAAGAAATTGCAGCACAAGTTCGAAATTTTTGTTGGACAACTAAAGCTCTTTTTTGCAGGACATATTGCTTGAAAAAATAAAGTTTTTGTATGTTATATTCTTTCTATATCTGCTATTCACAATCCCTGTTTTAATCCAATAGTAATTTGAGTGATTGTTAATTGCTTAAAAAACGTTTAGACTTACATTTTAGGCATTTGTCTAAATTATTTTACAATTACTGTTGAAGATAGCTGGAGATAAGGTACGTATGCATAGCATATAGTTTAGAAAATATTCTTGGGTGATATTTTCTTTTGAATGCTACTTTTCTATATCTTGCACACTTTACACAATAAATTCTAAGGCCAAAACCCAATTCAAGATAAGGTGGGGAAGTCATTACCCTTCCTTAGCCCACAAACTATCTCCAAGCACGCCCAACCTAAGCCTAAGTAAAATCTGATAGACGTTGGCTTTAGGGACATCTCGAACTCACTAGGAGATTATCCTAAGAGGAAAGGTATTGGAATTTGACTCCTGTCAAATCAGTGTCTAGGAAAGGGATTGAGGGGCGAAAACCCGAAGGCTGGTGGTTTGGCTTAATTAGGCCCGTCGCTTTTGCGCGGATACCTCCCACCAATCTTGCCCTGACCTGACTGATTAGCTTGTGGTCAAAGTTTGCATTATACCTCTTGTGGATAATCAACCAGTTAGGAGTTGTCTAGGTCAATGTTACCTTAGACTAGGCTTGGTTGATTACTCTTATTGACTATAGGTAAACTTATTTGTGATTATGATTGTGTTTGTGTATGCAAGTGTGGTCAAGAGACCCTAATTCATCTAGGTTGACTAGAAACACATCACCACCCAAGTTTGAACCAAGACCAGATCCGGTTATGGCTCAACCAACATCATTGCAGGATAGGTTCTATCCCATTAGAACCTCACTTCCATCGGTTGGTGAATATAATTTTGAGCTCAAGCCTCAATTCATCAACACACTCCCCAAGTTTCATGGTTTAGAGTCCGAAGATGCCTACTTCTTCATAAGAGAATTTGAGGAAGTATGCCTAATGATGAAAATCTCACACCTTGTAGATGATGTTATTAGGTTGAGATTTGTCCCTTTCGCTCTTAAGGACTTAACTAAGAAACGACTTTACAGCTTAGCGGCCGGCTCTATCAGATCTTGGGATAGTTTCATCAAGGTCTTCTTGAAGAAATTCTATCCAATTCGTAAGACCGCTCTCATTGGGAAGAACATCATGCAATTCAAGTAAGAATCTAGTGAACCATTTTGAAGGTACTTTGAACGTTTTAAAGCCTTCTTGTCTAATGTCCTCATCATGGAATAGAGAAATGACGACAATGTCAAATTCTTTATAACAGTTTAGACTTTTCTACCAAAACCCTCTTCGAAAGTATGTGCCAAGGGGGGTTCTTGCAGAAGAATAAAAATGAAGGATGGGATCTATATGAAAACCTAGCTGAAAAGACCATCCAATAGGAACCTACTAGTGAAACCTCTAGGAATCCAAACTCCATATCTTTGAAAGGAGGTATCCATTCTATTGAATGATCCATAACTAATGAGGCTAAGTTAGCTAATCTAGTAAGAAGACTGGAAGTTTTAGAAACTAAGGAACCAAGTCCAGTCAATCAAGTCAACCCAAACCAATTTTCAACTCCGGGCTGTACTACTATCAAGCCATAAATCATGTGTTTGAGGAGTGCCCTGTGTTTCAGGCTCAGCAACAATACCCTGAACCAATGAATGCGGCCTTTTCAAGGCCGAATAATAATCCTTACTCACCAACGTACAATCCTGGCTGGAGAAATCACCCTAATTTCTCATGGAGCCAAAATAACGATGACCACTCATGGTCAAATCATGCAAGCCACTTCCATCAAGCTAATAATTCTTCCAATCATCAACCAACTTTTTCAATTTCCACAATAATTCTCCCAACCATCCACCTAACTTTTTAAATTATTAACAAAACTTTCCCCAGCAAGCTCCACAATCTTCCTTCTAGAATCCTCAACTAGAAAGGAGAATGACTGAATTTGAGGGAAACATGGAAAGATACATGAAAAATCAAGATTCTCTCATGCTAACTATACAAAGGCTAGAGGTTCAAATGAGCCAACAAGCCACTCCACAGAATGATACCCTGTCTAGTTAGCCAATAACCAATCCTAAGAATTCTCAACAAGCTCATTTAGCTGAGGATCAATCAATGAATCAATGTAATGCTGTTCATACATTGAGGTTTGGAAAGAAAGTTGATAACCAAGTGTCAATACCATCTAATCCCATTCATCACAACCACAATCAAGCATCCACCTCATCTAATCCAAATCCTTCCAAATCTGATGAATCTGAAAAAGATAAGTCAACCAGTCAGGTGCACCAGCCTATAGTGTCATTTCCTAATAGGCTGAAAAACAACAAGCAAAATCCACACATGGACAAGATAATTGAGATATTTAATCAAGTGAAGATAAATGCGCCACTTCTTGATGTCATCCAACAAGTTTCATCCTATGCTAAGTTTCTTAAGGACATGTGCACCAAGAAGAGAAAGACTAATGTACCTAAAAAGGTCTTCTTAGCCACTAACATTAGTGAGCTACTATCGGGTCCGATCCCTTTTAAGTACAAGGATCCAGGTAGTCCCACCATTGCCTGCACAATAGGACAAGCCGAGATTAGTCGTGCACTTCTTGACTTGGGGGCAAGTATTAACTTGCTTCCATTCTCATTTTATCAACAACTCGGGTTGGGCGATCTTAGACCAACTCGAGTCACTATCCAACTAGCTGACCGTTCAGTGAAAGTTTCAAAAGGGGAGATTAATGATGTCCTTATCCGAGTCAGAGAGTTTACTTACCATGTTGATTTCATAGTTCTAGAGACACAACCTGTGTCCAATCATAGGGTTCAAACTCCTGTTATCTTAGGGTAACCATTCCTTGCTACTGTCAATGCCATCATCAATTGTGGGAATGGGTCCGTGAGGTTAACCTTTAGGGACATGATTAGAGAAGTCAATGTCTTCAACCTAGAAAAACAATCCCGTGATGTTAAGGATCAAACATTTGAAGTCAACTTCATTGAGAACTTGATAAGTGAACATAGGGAAGAATTGGAACTAAAAACTGAGTGTGACTTTGGGTTAGCGTCTGACGACTTTAATCTTGATCAGAATGTTGAGTCAGCTGTAAATTGGGCCTCGAACCCTATTTCACCAAAAATGAAGCCAACAAATTTGACTAATCCTTCCAGTGAGCCTTCCTCCTCCTTAGAACTGAAAACGTTACCTATGCATCTCAAGTACGTCCTTCTAGGCGAAAAAGAGACCTTTCCTATCATCATTGTCTCCCATTTAAATGACGGGGAAGAAGAAGATCTTAAAGCAATTTTAAGAAAACATAGGGAAGCCATTGGTTGGACTATGACTGATATAAAGGGATTAAGTCCAACCATCACTCAACATCGCATTCATCTCAATGAAGATGCCACACCTAAAAGAGACCCGCAGCGTAGGTTAAACCATAAAATGTAAGAGGCTGTTCATGCTGAAATTGTGAAATTCTTAGGCAATGGGATAATCTATCCCATTTTTGATAGCCAATGGGTCAGTCCTGTCCACGCGATTCTAAAGAAATCCGATTTCACCATAGTGGAAAACGAGAACAAAGAGTTGGTCCAAACTCGACTTCCCATGAAGATCCGAGTTTGCATTGACTATAGGAAGCTTAATGCTGCAACTCGTAAGGACCATTTTTCACTTCCCTTCATTGATCAAATGCTTGAACGTTTGGCGGGCACGAGTATTAATGTTTCTTGGACGGTTACTCAGGGTATAATCAGATTCCTATTGCTCCTGAGGACCAAGAAAAGACTACATTCACATGTCCATTTGGGACATTTGCTTATCGTCGAATGCCTTTGGCTTATGCAATGCCCCAGCAACGTTTCAACGTTACATGTTGAGTCTTTTTTCTGATATGGTAGAACGATTCTTAGAAATCTTCATGGATGATTTCTCCATCTACGGAGATTCGTTCACTCAATGTCTCCACCATTTAGAACTTGTCCTCCAAAGTTGTGTTGAGAAAAAATCTGATACTGAACTGGGAGAAATGCCACTTTATGGTAAAACATGAAATTGTCTTGGGTTATGAAATCTCCAAGAAAGGAACTGAAGTGGATAGAGCCAAAACTGAGGTTATTGCAAAGCTTCCCATACCCAAATGTGTGAAGGATATTAGATCCTTCTTAGGACACGCCAGTTTTTACTGAAGATTTATCAAGGATTTTAGCAAGATTGCTAGGCCCTTGACTAATCTGTTAGCTAAGGACATGTCCTTCACTTTCGATGCTGAATGTATGAATTCTTGGGAGAAGCTTAAAAGAGAGCTTATTTCTACACCAATCATATCTGCACCAGATTGGTCTAAACCGATCGAAATCATGTGCGATGCTTTCGATTTTGCCATAGGCGCTGTCCTCGGACAACGCTTGATAACAAGCAGCACGTGATTTACTACTCTAGTAGGACTTTCAACGATGCTTAATTGAACTACACTACGACTGAGAAGAAATTCTTGGCAGTAGTGTTTGACTTAGAGAAATTTCATCCCTACCTACTAGGGTCCAAAGCCACCATTTTCAGCAATCATTTTACGCTTAGGTACCTCATGATGAAGAAGGATGCCAAGGCCCGACTCATTCGTTGGATCCTCTTTCTTCAAGAATTCGATCTCGAGATTCGAGACAAGAAAGGCGTAAAAAATGTCGCTGCTGACCATCTCTCACGAATCCCTAGTTCTCCATGCAACGAATTACCCATAAATGAGGATTTTCCTGATGAAAATCTCTTAGTTATCTTGAGGGAACCTTGATTTGCTGATATAGTGAATTACTTAGTCACAAACCAAACTCCGTCTCATTGGGTCTAAAAACGATATATACCGGTTCTTATCCCAAGTCCGGTATTTTTTTTGGGAGGAACCGTATCTTTTTAAGTACTGTTCTGACCAAATTATTAGGAGATGCATTCCTGATGAGGAGGTTAAGAGTGTTCTATCCTTTTGTCACGACCTTGCATGCGGTGGACACTTTGGTCCCCGAAAGACTGCTGAAAATGTGTTACAAAGTGGGTTCTATTGGCCCACTTTGTTCAAAGATGCTTATGAATTTTGCAAGACGTGCCCTAGATGCCAGATGGTAGAAAGGATCTCAAAACGAAATATGATGCCCTCAACCAAATTTTAGAAATAGAACTCTTTGATGTTTGGGGCATCGATTTTATAGGTCCGTTTCCTAACTCATTTGGAAACCAATACATATTGGTTGCTGTGGACTATGTGTCCAAGTGGGTAGAAGCCATTCCTAGTAGAACTAATGATAACAAAGTTGTCATAAAGTTTTTGAAAGAGAATATTTTCTCACGCTTCGGAACCCCTCGTGCTATCATCAGTGATAATGGCACTCACTTTTGCAATAGATCCTTTGAAGATCTTATGCAAAAGTATGCCATAACTCACAAGTTGTCCACACCTTATCATCCTCAAACCAGTGGGCAGGTTGAGGTTTCCAATAGACAAGTCAAACTTATCTTGGAGAAGACTGTAAACCAAAACCGGAAAGATTGGTCCACCAAACTTATAGATGCCCTATGGGCCTACAGGACCGCTTTCAAGACGATTCTAGGAATGTCTCCTTATAGGTTGGCTATGGTAAAGCTTGTCACCTACCCGTTGAGTTAGAGCACAGGGCCTTATGGGCAATCAAGCAGTTGAATTTCGACTTGACTAATTAGAGGAGTTGAGAAATGAGGCCTATGAAAATGCTAAGACCACTAAAGATAGAGTTAAGATTTTTCATGATAAACACATCATTAGAAAAACCTTTGTCCCTAGACAAAAAGTCTTAGTCTATAATTCTAGGCTCCATCTTTTTTTAGAAAAATTAAAATCAAGATGGACTGGGCCATTCGTTGTAAATATTGTGTTTCCACATGGTGCAGTAGAGATCAGTGACCCCAAGAACGGAAACGACTTTAAGGTAAATGATCAACGCCTTAAACCTTTCTTGGAATTTGGTAAATGAAACGGCTATGGGTCTTTTTGACCCAGTGTATCGGTAACTGTTCTCTTTTCCATTTTATTTCATGCATCTATATATTTCTTTCATACATTGGGGACAATGCATGAGATAAGTGTGGGGGAGGGTTCTAACATGACCAATATAAAAAAAATAAAAAAAAGAAGAAAACAAAAAAAAAACTTTTTGAAAGGTAAGAACAATATTTTGATATAATTTTTGTAAGAAATTAAGTCAATTTTAAGGAATAGGAAAATCATAATTAGAATTTCTTACACTTGGTCAAAATAAGATGACTTGTTTAATTTTTAGGGTTAGGAAAAAAATTTGTGAAAGTAATTTAGTCTTGATCTTTACCTTGATAAAATATGCGCACTTTATACACTTACACACTTAGGGTTCAAAAATAAAGACTCTTATGCCTTATAAAAAAAACTATATATGTATAAAAAAATAAACAAATCTAATTATCGATTAGCTAGGTGCTTTGGCCTAAGTAAGCCTTGGTATTTATGCAAAGGATAATTAGATAAGTTTGAAAAAAATATACATAAATTCTCTGATTAAGCTGGGTATTTGTGCCTCATGAAGCATAAATATTGACGCCTATAAGGGGTACATTTTATAAATAAAAACCTTAGTTTCGTGGCCTTGTCTGCTCGAGTGTTTAAGTCCTTAGGGGTGTTTTCTCACCTGGTGTCCTAAAACTGTCCGGTTTGGATGTCACCGACTAAAGGCTTGTTACATGGGCAGATTAGAAAGCCTAATGGAATTGAGGAATAAATACCACAAAAAAATAAATGCAAATAAGGCATAGGAGTTAATGCTAAAGAACCCTTAGTCAAACTTCACAGTCACGATGGTGCATATGACTCAGGGTAAAGTAATAGACTAGATGAGAAATACAATTTGACTCTTTACTTTGATTGATGACATGTTTTTGAATAGAGACTAAGTTTAGGAATGAAAAATTTGATATTCCTATAACTTATAGATTACTTAAAACCTTACAAATATACTTCAAATATTTTCTAGTTTCAAAATGCTTTTCGAAAATACTAACTTTTTTCTCTTTCTTTATGGATTTTGTGGGTGCAATCCACTGAAAATCCTCACGAGACAAAACTCGTCCTCTAGGGGTAACCTACAAGTTTAACAGCTTGTTGCACATGCTCTGTGCAATCGAGTGACCTGCTCTAATAATTGACTAAGATTAGTTTTGATATTTTGCTCGAGGGCGAGCAAAAGATAAGTGTGAAGATGTGATCGGTCACATATATTGCATACATATTATTACATTACCATGCTTGTTATCTAAATAAATCATATGAATAAGTCCTATTTTTCTTCATAAAATGCAGGCCCATCGCTAAAGGATAGGAAAGAGAAATGAGCCCAAAAGCCCATCAAATTCTAATTTAATTCAGAATAAATTCAAAATCAGGGAATCAAGGCAGATCTTGGCAAATCAGAGAGGTTGAAAATCGGTTGAAATGAATCGTCCCAAATCAAGCAGTTGAAACCAACAATCAAAGGTTGTTCTGTCATATCCTAAAGCAGAAACGGGAAAACCAGCAGGAGATAAAGAAGAATTACCAACGAAGAAGATCCTCCAACCTGGTGTGGCCACCCGGCCACACCATGGCCGCAGAAACGCGACCAAAACCGCGTTTTCGCGGCTGTTTGATTTTTGTTGGGGGAGAGTTTGCTCCCCTAATCTTCATACGTCCCCTCCTGTTTGGTTTTTACCTATAAATATTGTATTTTCAGAGAAAAAGGGACCGAAACTTAGATTTAGTTTTTCTCTTTGTTTTTAAGGTTTAGGCTCTTTGTTAGATAGTTGTATCTTTATTTTGCAATTTATTATTCAGTGTAAATACCAGTGAGAGAGAGGAATTGAGTGATTGTATTCTGAAGATTGAAGTGACATCAATACAAGGATCAAGCTACCTATTCTTCCACTCCATTTTACGGTATGTCTTATTTTATTTACTTGCATTGTTCTTTGTCTTTCATGAGTAGCTAAATCGGTTTTCTGGGCTCACTATTCTTCCTCTCTCTGATCCCTCTTCTTTTTGAATGGTTTTGATGAAAAAGACTCAATGAATCATTTGCATGCCTAACTTAAGCCTTTCTTCTTGAAAGTGTTCTTGAAGGCACATGAGGATGGGTTTGAATTTTTAAAGTTCTACCTCTTTTAAAAAAAAACGTCTCTTGAACTTGATTTTATCTCATACTTGAACATCTTGATGATTTAACATTCAATTCAAGACGATTTCTTAAAGAAAAGAATTCACCTTTCCAACCATCTTATGTGTTTCTAAAATCAATCTTAAGTTTTTGCCTATGATCAAGTTGAGGCAATGAGGATTTCAATAGTGGAACATATCATTGAGTAGTGAGATAGTGATCCCAGATTTTCTTCTTTATTAAAAAAAATCAACAAATCACTTTTCAAGCTTTATACAAAATTCACTTTTTCAAAGCCTTCTCTAAATTTGCAATTTTTCTTTTAATCATCCCTCTTCTGTCCATACTCTTTTCCAACTTAAAAGAAAGACACCATTCTTAGCTTTCTAAACAAAACACCGAAAAGCTTCTATCGCATTTCTCCTCGTGGACACGACCCGTTAGCCACAAGCTACACGGTAATTTCCTTGCTCTTTCATTTTACAATCGTAGAATCTGAGAGAGATGGAAGCAGGTTGCAGGCGGCGTGATTGTACACGTATATTGCATTATCTATTATTACATTCCTACATTTATCATGTAATAAACTGTGCAGTTAATTTGTCTTAATATCTAAATTGTGCATGGTAATTATTAATGGAGGAAGAGAAGTTAATACCAAATAAATACTAGTCAAATCAGATTTATAAGAATCTATTTGGTTATCTTAGAGAATCAACGAGAATAAACGAGGATAGAGACAGCTCCAGAAGTCCAAAGGTAATCCTATAAATATACAAAGGGATATCAAAAGGATTGGGATGTATATTCAGAAGATTTATGATCGAGTAAAAAACAAAGATTAAGTAAGGGGTTAAAGTGGAGTTATCTGGATCGAAGCGTGTCTCTGTCTTCCTCAATTTAACTGCGATAGCTAGGGCTAAAGCAGGTCGAACCTTAGGGAGAGCTACTATAGAACCTTTTCGGTACTATTTCCTTCTTATGATCTTTCTGTTATTAGAACTTAGAAAGAAAAAGGATAGATTGTATATTAATAAAGAATTAAACTAAAAGAAAGGTTCACAGCTTACTAATAATCAACCACCATACATGCTAATGCTAGATAGATAATTACTTCACTTTAAATTCTAAATATGATATTCTACTATAAAATCAAGTAAGATACATAGGATTGAAATTAGGGTACGGGTTGAAATAGCACAAATCAAGATGTAACATTACAATATCATGATTGTCAGTTAAGTATAAAGTAAGAACGATCATTAGAAAGTACAAGAAAATCTTTAACCCTAACACTTATTAACGTTGAATATTAAAAATATCAAGATATTTATTAAGTACAGATTAAGAAGAACAATTATAAAGTGGTTAAACTAGTTACTTATCCTAATGAGTCTTCAAGAATAAAGATTGGAGTAGGCATGATATAATCTAATCTGGTTATTTATTAGACATTAGATGTAATGGTGGTGATGTCTTAGCAAGCCATGAGAAATATCTAGCTACTCATGGTAAACATGACAAGCAAGAAATAAAGAAAGCAATAAAGAAAATAAGAAAAAGTAAAATTAAAAACAAAGACATGAGAAAGGTAGAACCTTTTTATTGATTGTCACGATTCAATTACAATAGTCTTCTTCCTCGTACAAAAATTATATACGGAAAGAAAATAGATCTAAAGAAAAATCCTAATTTCAATATCTGATATGAGATGAGAGATTATGAGAGATTTCAGCTCTTTAAATAGACCTTAAAGCTAATCATACTAGGATACAAATTAGAAGGTTTCATAATTTAATACGAAAATTCAATCCTGCAGCAAGTTGACATGTTCATTACTGAAATAACTCATCCAAAGGCTGAATTGGACAGAGTAGTAAATATAAAAATTATAGTCCTTCAAGTTCTCTCTTTCTGTGGCATCTTAAATTATTGGATTTGAATATTTATAGAAAAGGTTATGATACTAAAAGGTGTACAGTCTGAATTCGAGTCTGAATTGATTTTTGAACTCCATTTAATTTGAATTATCCTCCTTATCTTTATTAGGATTAACTTTATCCCCTTCATCTTTTAGGACTTTATCTTTTGAATTTAAACTTGAATTTAGGAGATGAAGATTAACCCTTTTCTCCTTTGGATTCAATTTAATTTAAAATCTAACTTTAGATAAGATTAGGGATAAAATGAAGCTTCTTATATCTTTATCCTCACAAGTAAGTACACACCATAATCAAAAAGAGGGTTAATAGCATTAATTAATAAAAGAATGATCAAAGATATATGTGCAAAAGTAATGATAAAAATACAATTTTGGAGTATAATCACACCCCCACACTATCTTTTGATCATCTTCGAGCAAAACCAAAAAAGAAAAATCTAAACTAAACTAATCTAACCTAACTCACTTTTACGAATCACAATTGCAATTAGCACATGCAATAAGCCATTAAACCTATAGATTACCCCTAGAGGACGAGTGTTGTATCGTGAGGGTTTTCAGTGAATTACACCCATAAAATTCATAAAGAAAGAAAAATAAAATGTTAGTATTTTCAAAATACCTTTTTTGAAAGAGAAGAATATTTGAAATAATTTTTGAGAAAATCAAGTAATATATAAGTCTTAGAATTATCAAATTATTCATTCCGATACTTAGTCTCGATGCAAACATTTTATTATCAATTTAGGTTAGGATTAAAACTAAATTTCTCACTTAGTCTATTATTTTACCTTAAGTTATATGCATCTTTGTGATCATGAATTTTTGACTCGAGATTCATAAACTTCAACTCTAATGTCTTTTATATTTTTTACTCTTTTTTTTGAAAGAAGTTTGAAGTATTACCACTTCGTTGCCCTTTAAGCAATTCTTTTTTTTGTCTTTTTTTTAATATGTATAACTTATCTATTTTCTTTGTGTAAGTATCAAGGCTTCTTGAGCCCTAATACTTAACTAATTAATTATTAGATATGTTAATAAATATATTATATTTGTATTTTTTTCAAACTAACCTAATTACCTTTCGCGTAAATACAAAGGCTTTCTTAGGCCAAAGCACCTAGCTAATCAATAATTAGATTTGTTTATGCATAAATATATATTTTTTACGGCACAAGAGTCTTTGTTTCGAATCCTAAGTGTGTAAGTGTATAAAATATACATAGTTCATCAAGGTAAAAATCAAGACTAAATTACTTTTTTAATTTTTTCTCCTAAACCTAAAAATCAAACAAATAATCTTATTTTGACCAAGTAGTAAGAAACTCTAATTATGATTTTCCTATTCCTTAAAATTAACTTAACTTCTTTTAAAAATAAATCAAAATATTATTTTCTTTTTCAAAAAGTTTTTAAAAGAAAAAAATTGTTAGTAAACCTACCTTGTTATTATGTTAGTAAAACCTCCCCCACACCTATCTCATGCATTGTCCTCAATGCATGAAATAAAATGTAAAGAAGTACACCTATAGATATATTTAGGTCTATTCCCTCTAGCTCGTTTTTCATCATTCCAATGTGTCCACTTTAGTGATTAAATTGGAGAGGTCAATTTTTTTTGTCATTTTAGCTCTCATTCTCTCCAACTTATTCATCATTTTCCTCTTCTTCTTTCTTTATTTCTCTCTATGAGCCTTTATAAATTCATCCTAGTTATCACACAATATTATTGGTGCAACATGAATACCTAGAAATATGAGCTCTTCCTCACACATCTTCTCAAAACTTGAATTAACTATATCTTTTGGAGGTATGTAACTAACCAAGGCATCCCTAATTGAATCATCCAAGTAGTTAAGTTCATCTTCAAAAAGATTTTCAAAACATTGGTCAATTTCAGCTTCTTGATAACTGCACCAATTATAGGATAGGATGTAAAAGATGATAAAGTGGTGTGGGGATAGTCAAGATAATTTGAAAAAGAGGTTGATGGATGTAAAGATGGTCTTGATCTGTCAAATGAATTGTAAGCAAATGAATTTCGATAGGCCATGGGGAATTTTTTTTTATGATTTTCACAGAAACAGAGAAAAATTTAGTTAGAAAATAATGTATACTGTTCCTTCCCCGACAACGATGCCAAAAATTTGATCGAGTGAAAAATAGAGATTAAGTAAGGGGCTTAGAGTAGAGTTATATGGATCAAAGCGTGTTTTTGTCTTCTTCAATATAACCACGGTAGTTAGGGCTAAAGTAGGTCGACCTCAGGGAGGATGCGATAGAAGCTTTTTGGTACTGTTGCCTTCTTATGATCTTTTCTTTTGTTAGATCTTAGAAAGAGAAATGATAAATTGTATACTGATAAAGAATTAAACTAAAAGAAAGGTTCACCGCTTGCTAATAATCAACCACCATACATGCTAATGCTAGACAATAATTACTTCACTTTAAATCCTAAACATGATATTTTACTACAAATCAAGTAAGATACATAAGATAGAAATTAGGGTAATGATAGAAATAGCACTAGCCAAGATGTAACATTACAATATCAAGATTGCCGGTTAAATATAAAGTAAGAAAGATCATTAGAATGTACAAGAAAATCTTTAACCCTAACACTTATTAAAGTTGAACATTAAAATATTAAGATATTTATCAAGTATAAATTAAGAAGAATAATTAAAAAGTGGTTAAACTAGTTACTTATCCTAATGAGTCTTCAAGAATACAGATTAGAGTAGACATGCATATGATCTAATCCAGTTATCTACTCGACATTAGATGTGATGGTGGTGATATCTTAGCAAGCCATGAGAAAATATCTAGCTACTCATGGTAAACATGGCAAGTAAGAAATAAAGAAAGCAATAAAAAAAAGTAAAATTAAAAACAAACAAAGATATGAGAAAGGTACAACCTGTTTATTGATTGTCACGATTCAATTACAATGGTCTTCTTCCTCGTACAAAAATTATATAATAATTCAAAAAGAAAATAGATTTAAAGAAAAACCCTAATTTTGATCTCTAATGTGAGATGAGAGATTATGAGAGACTTTAGCTCTTTAAATAGACCTCAAAGCTAATCATACTAGGATACAAATTAGAAAGTTTCCTAATTCAATACGAAAATTCAATCCTCCAGCAAGTTGGCATGTTGATCGCTAAATATGACTCATTTGATGGCTGAATTGGACAGAGTGGTAAACATAAGAATTGTAGTCCTTCAAGTCTCTTCTTGTGGCATCTTAAATCATTGGATTTGAATTTCTGCAGTAAAAGATATGATCCGAATACTAAAAGGTGTACAGTCTAAATTCGACTCTAAATTGATTCTTGAACTCCATTTAATTTGAATTATCCTTATTATCTCTATTAGAATTGGCTTTATCCTCTTCTTCTTCTAGGACTTTATCTTTTGAATTTGAACTTGAATTTAGGAGATGAAAATTAATTCTTTTCTTCTTTGGATTCTATTTAATTTAAAATCCAACTTTAGATAGGATTAGGGATAAAATGAAGTTTCTTGCATCATTATTCTCTCATTTAAGTAACTACACACCATACTCAAAAAGAGAGTTAATAGCATTAATTAATAAAAGAATGATCAAGAATATGTGTAAAAGTGATAATAAAAATGCAATTTTGGAGTACAATAAATTTAGAGAGATAAGGCACAATCCAACTGAAGATCAAGGGATAAATAAATATTTGTCTCCAGCCTTATCTTCAGTCTTATCAGAAGATTTTTTTTGTTGGGCAAGAGATTTTGTCCATTTCTCCAACCTTATCTCCAACCTTATTAGAAGATCTTTCTATTGGGCAAACGATTTTGTCCATTTCTCTAACCTTACCTCCAACCTTATCAAATATCTTTTTTGTTGGACTAGCGATTTGATCTCATTCTCATGCGCGCTCTCCCCTCCCCATTTCTTTTATAAATACTACCATATGCAGAAGGCAAAAGGCACCACTCAACAGAGAGCTAAGTTTAGGCTTTTCTTTAGTTCTAACTTAGATTTTTTTCTCTTTTAATGTAATTTTTTAGTTTCTTTGTAAAATTAGGGTTAGACTGATATTCATGCCAAAAGAGAGAGAGAGAGAGAGAGAGAGAGAGAGAGAGAGAGAGAGTTATGTTGAAGTGACTCCAATGTAATGCTCTTTCTTTCTTTTATCATTTTTAATCTAATTCAAATTTACTTTTTATTTTTCTTTTTTTTTACCTGCTTGCTTGATTGTAATCTAAATGAATCTGATAACTTCGATTATGCCTTGCCCTTGCAAATACCACTGATGGCATATGGTGATGGACATCTGTTTATAATAGTTAGAATTATTTTTTCCTTTAGTTTCTGCTTGTACTTTCATTTGATAGATCGATAGGAATGAGGATGATCCTATATGCCATGCAATGATTTCCTTCAAGTCAAGGTAAGTCATCGATATGATCAGAGATAAAGCAAGCTTCAAGGAGGTAAGTAAGTATTTCTTTTAACTCTTTCTTTCTTTATTTCCCAGGTTAGAAACACATCTTCAAAATCAACATTTCTTCTCTCTTTATTCTTATCTCCTTTAACTTAGTTTTTCTTTTCTTTTTCAAAACACCAAGAACATCACCTTCTCCTCTTCTAATATTAACACTTTTCTTTTCTTTTTAAGAAACAAAGAAAAAATCTTTAACCGGTCTAGTAACTTAAGAAAGTCTTACTAAAAAGCTTCATCGCAGTCCCTTCTTGTGGATGATGACCTGCATAGCTACTTGCTATAGCGGTAATATTGAGCAACCTAGCACATTCCTATCTTTCAATTCTATATTTTACATATTTCTGTGCAGGCCTAAGCTCAATCAAATTTTAGCACCATTGCTAGGGAGGGATGGTAAGTTTCTTTTTAAGTTTACTAACAGCTTAACTTTTTTCTCTATTTTTGTGTGCAGGGTCTGATTTCAAGGAAACGAGAGTTGCAGACACATATAAGTGGCTCTCTGTTCTAGAAAGCAGAGCCTAGAAGCCCTCAATCTTGCCGCGTAAACGCGGCAAAAGCTACGTTTTCGCGGCAAGTTGAGTAGACTAGTCACTTTTCTTTCTTGCAAGGTGGATGAATTGCAAAGTTTAGGTTTCTATTTTATTAGTTTTCTTATTTAACTTACTGTATACACTTTTCTAACCACAAGTAAACCATGTTTGTTAAATGCTAAAAAAATATTTAGACCTTACATTCTAGGGTATTTGTTTAATTCGTTTACATTTTTATATTACTATTAAAGAGTGCTAGAGAAAAGGTACGTATGCATAGCATGTAGTATAGGAACACTTTTGAATAATTTAATTTCTTAAGTGTTACTTTTCATATACATGTACACGTTGCACTAAAACGATTAAGAGCATGTCCTTTAACAAGATAAGGTGGAAAGTCGTTACCCTTTCTTAGCCTGAAAACCATCTCCTCACTCACTAACCCATTTCTAACTAAAATTAAGTAGACATTGGCTCTAAAGACATATCTCAGGCTCATTAGGAGATTGATCCAACGAGAAAGTTGTTAAAGTTTGACTCTTGTCAAATTGGTGTCAAGGCTGGGGATTGAGAAGTGAAACCTCGAAGGCTAGTGATTTGGCTTAATTAGGCCCGTTGCTCTTGCAAGAATGCCTCTCAGTAATTTTACCCCAACCTGGCCTATTAACTTGTGGTCAGATTACTGTAATATACCTCCTGTCAATAATGTAACCAGTTAGGAGTCATTTAGGTCTAAGGTATATCCTAACTTAGGCTAGATTTTTCTTTCTTTTATTTGATCATTTATTTGTTTTTGTTTTTGACACTTTTTTTGAGATACGAATTATAATTATAATTTTTTCAATGCATATAGTGTTCCATACTTCACTCGACCTCTTTTAACTCGGATAACACTGACCCAACATATCATAATTATAACCAACCAAGTATTCCAGATTGGTCTTATCTGATTCAACATATGCCCCAGTCCCAATATTATGAAGAAGACTTAGTGGAGAAACCACTCGCCTGAGTCATTTTATCAACCACCTTACTAACATTCATCTTCATATACTCCTTATCAAGATCACACAATAGAGAAAAAAAATCTGATTTTGAAAAGAGGATGGAAGCGTTGAATGAAAAAAATCCTAGAAATCTTGCATGAGTCTGAGCGATAAGTTCAAAACATGAAGGACTCACAATCCCATCAATATTTTCAAATCCAAGATCTTTACTCTATTTTCAAGTCCCACCACAACAAGAAGAACCTATTGACTTAGAAAAGAGTATAAAATCTATGATTCTGTCTCAAAATAATTATATTCGGTCCAAAATGATTCCTTCAATAGGTTAGAAGCATAAATGGCTTATTTGGTCAACACAATTAATGATAGGAATGAGAAAACTCTCCTAACCTAAATTTTGACTATTCTCGATTTCCCTAGTCATATTGATAGGAATTAAGAATCATGGTGTCTTGAAAACTTTGACCAAGATTCAATTTTCTCACACCAACTTGAACTTGACCAATCCCAAATCTTTAACGAATTGGCAAGTTTTCACTTCAAGAAACTTGAACTTGATTGTAAATGTGAACCTAATCCACAACTTTGTAATTCAGTTTCAGTTTTCGAATCTATATTGACTCCGGTGTCCTTACCCGATTTGAACCTATTTTTCGAGCCAACACTAACTCATGTACCCGTAAAGCTTGAAATTGACAATTTTTGATAGGCATATTTTATTGATGGGAAAAAATGTGAATTTCAATTCTTTGATTTAGAACCAACTCTTGAACCAAAACTGACTTTTGAACCTAAACTTGATTTAAGTCATATTCCCGAGTCAGTATTGGTTTTTGAATATTTCACTCTTGAGCCCAAGTCAACCATTTCACCAAGTCACATTCTTTTGTTGGACCAAGGTATAAACCATAATAATGTCAAGATGATATTCCAAGATTGGTCATATAAAGGGAATAATTTTCATGTTAGGATCTTGTATGATCCTAATCAACTAGGGGATGATAAACTGTAAATAGAAAAGAGGTCATCCAAGGTGAGTTCTCAACGTTTGGCCTAATCTGTCACCACCGGAACCACCACCTCGAGGTAATATTTTTCCTTTCCCCATTCATCTTTTTCATGCATATATGCATTCATTCATACATTAAGGACAATGCATGAGATAGGTGTGGAGGAGGGTTCTAAGATAACATACATTTTTTTATATAAAAAAATATTTTCTTTACTTTTAAAAAATTTTTAAAAAAGAAAAAGTATTTTGACTTTTTTTTTGTAAGAATTCAAGTTAATTTTAAGAATAGAAAAATCATAATTAAGATTTCTTATACTTGGTCAAAATAAGGTTATTTGTTCTAGGTTAGGAAGAAAAATTGAAAAAGTAATTTAGTCTTGATTTTTTACCTTGATGGAATATGCATACTTTATACACTTACACACTTGAGGTTCAAAAATAAAGATTCTTATGCCTTAAAAAAGAAAAAAGAAAAAATATATATAAAAAATTCTCTGATTAAGCTGGGCATTTGAGCCTCATAAAGCATAAGTATTCACGCCTAAAAGTAGTCCATACTTTAAATAAAAACTCTTAGTTTTGTGGTCTTATTTATTTGAGTCCTTAAGTTCTTCAGGTGTTTTCTTATCTGGTGCCCTAAGACCGTCCAATTTAGGAGTCATCGACTAAAGGTCATTACATGGATAAATAAAAAAGTTTAATAGAACTAAGAGATATTACTGCCATAATATGTAAAAATATGACATAAGAGATAGAGTTGAAGAATCCTTAGTAAAAAATTCACGGTCACAAAGGCGCATATGACTTAGGAAAAAATAAAAACTTGATGAGAAATTCAGTTTTAATCCTTACCTTGATGGATAACATACTTTTGAATAAAGACTAAGTTTAGGAATAAATAGTTTGGTATTTCTATAACTTATAGATTACTTAAAATTTTACAAAAATTCTTCAAATATTATGACTCTTTCAAAATACGTTTTAAAAATACTAACACTTTATTTTTCTTTTTTTATGGATTTTGTGAGCGTAATTCACTGAAAACCCTCAGGAGACTACAACTCCTCCTCAAGGGGTAACTTAGAGGTTTAAATGTTTATTGAACATGCTTAATGCAATCGCGTGACCTGCGAAAGTGGTCTAATAAAGTCTTAAATTTAGTTTTCTTCTTTACTTGAGGACGAGCAAAAGATAGATATGGGGGTGTGATTGTACACATATATTGCATTATCTATTATTACATGTTAGCCTAAAGGCCATTCACCTTAGTTTTGATGATGACTAACTTATGAAATTAAGTTACTAATGATCTTGTATTTATATAGTTTCAGATATTGATCAAGATCTTAATAGGTGTTTAGCTTAAATAAAGGATTTAAAATCAAGTTTTGAAGCTTTCACGGGTAGGCTCAAGAGCTAACGCGTCAAGATCGTATCTAGAACTCGAGGTGTCAAGCACATTTTGATCAAGTTTGGATCGAGTCAACTTGGAGAAAAAGATCAGCAAGAAGACTTTGGTTTAGATTTTTTTGTTTATTGTTTAGGTCTTGTCTAAGGATAGTTTAGCTTTGAGTTGCACAAGTAGACACAAAGTTTAAATAGTTTTTGATTTCAGTTTAACCATTTGTGTTTTAAAGAATACGTCTCATAGTTTCATGAATAAATTTGATCAAAATAAGTTTATATGGTTTAATATATACTGAATCTCATTCATATGCATTTATGCTTCATATATTTAGAAAAACTTATCTTGATGTATCTAGTCATGTGTTTAAGTTTTGTTTTTATCAAAACTTATTTTGAGATTTAATGTCAAATACAAAGATATATGATTATATGTGTATTGGATTCTATCCATACCTACTATGCTTCAAATATGTTTCAATATCTTATTTTTGTATTTATACAAGTTTATAGAAAAATCATATTTTCATTTAGAAATTGGTTTTTAAAAAATACCGGTTATTTGGTTTAAGTTTAAATTGTTATGCCTAAAAAATAGTTCAAATTGTTTGTAATATGACTTGATCTTTGATCAAACATATTTGTACTTCAATATAACATGAACTTATTTTTGTGAAATTTATGAGATTTTATGAAAATTTATAGGTATTTAAAAAATCACATTTTTCATCCTATAAACAAAGTTTTTGGGTTGCTGGTGGTCGACCGACCGGTCGACCGAACCAGGGCTTGGTCAACCGAGCGGTCGACCGACATGCACATAACGTGCCTAAGCCCATTTCCTTTGGATCGATCTACCGACCGGTCAACCATAGCAAGGCATGGTCGACCTAGCGGTCGACCGACTGGCACTACCCTTGTCTCGAGTAGGGGCCGGTCAATCGTGCGGTCGACCAGGCGGTCGACTGACGGCCTCAAATGGTAATCGTTGGCCGGCTGACCGCGCGGTCGATCGACAAGCCATTCTGGGCAAGATTTTAACCTCAACGGCTATAATTCTGAACCCTATAAATGTGAGTTTTCTTGGCCAGTTTTTCATAAGATTTCTAAAAGCAATATTTCCCATCTGTTTTCAGCAAGTTTTCAAAAGAAGTTTTTGTGCCAAAACTTTTATCTTTTAGTGTTCCAAAGTTTTAGAAAATCAAAAGAAAATAAGTCTTTGGGAATTTTATTTTGTTCTTTATTTTTCATATCTATCAAGAAGTTTTTCCCAAGTATTTTTTTGTTGTTTCTTTTCCAAACACTTTGTTTCCTCACATACTTAAGCTCTTTATTGCAAATCTATCCTCTAGAATCTTTTTTGTGAGAGGTGTTTTGTTTGTGATCCTTTATGATCACTAAGAGATTGTTTGTGATCTAAGTGATCACCAAGTTATATTTCTTTCTTTGCTTTGTGCCTCCTCTTGTGTAGAGGTGTGTGAGAGAGTTGGAGTTGTATACTCCCAATTTGTAAGTTGTAATTCCTCAGTAGAGGTTCCTTTGTGAAAGATCCGATAGTGGATAGTTGAAATTCTTCTGTGTGAAGGCGAGGACGTAGAGCAGTGGTTCGAACCTTGAAACATATCCTTGTGCATTCATATACACGCTAGATATTGTATGTGTGCCCACACTTGTGCTTAATCAAGAGAGCTATTGAAGCACCTCAACTCTTAGCTTAGAGGAATCGTGAGGAGAGGGCCCTTAACGGAGAATTCAGACTCACTCTTGGTTACACATAATGTGTGTTTAGCAATTAGTTTTAATTTCGCATTATTTGTCCTAGATTAGCTCTACACTTATGCACCCTCTCTAGGTGTACTTTCAATTGGTATTAGAGCTAGCACTCCTGATATTCGGTTTAACCATCTAGGAGTGAGATCCTTATTTGCTAATGTAGTATTTGTTTTGCACACATATTAGTTTACACTCATAGATTATCTTGCACCTCTTATGTATGATGTTTTCAATATTGACATGTGAAAATTTAAGATGAGTGTATACCTTAAAGCCTTAGGATTGCATGTTTATTTTGTCACTACCAAGAAATCTTATATTGATAATGGCAAGTACTTAGAGGCCAATGCACAAACCATGGTGGCACTTAAGCACACACTTAGCAACGTTTATCTTTCTTTTATTTCTCATTGAGATTCTGCTTTTGTAGTGTGGAACACATTGACCTCTCTCAAGGAAAAAGCTTCATGCATTTTGGAGAGAGAACCAAGAAGAGATAAGTCTGACCAAGCTTGCTTCATGGTCCAAGGGAATGACTCCCTTGAGGTAACTTTAGATACTTATCTAGATGATCATGATTGCGCTTCCATTGATGATAATGCTATGGATGGACATGCTTTAAATGAAGAGCTTTCCATATTTTGTGAAAACTTACTTTCAGAATATGAACTTTTGAAAAGTAAGTTTTAAATTAAAAGAAGAAAATAAAAATTTGTTTTCAAAACTTAATATAGTTTTACAAGAGAAGTTTGAGGTTTCAAATGAAATAAATTCATTGAAAACTCAACTTGATCTTGTTTTGAAAGAAAATAAAATTTAAAAAAAAATAATTTTGATGTTGTGTTGAAGAAGAATGGCGTTTTGTCTTCAAAACTTGATTTAGTTTTAAAAAATGATTTTTGAAAAACATAATTATTTTGATTTATAAAGAATTGGAATGCATTTCTTTAGAAAATATTTCTTTAAAAAATAATTTTGCTTCACATTCTTGTTATGCTTCATCTTCTAGTGATAAGAATATTGTTTTACATCCTAGTTTCACTTCTTCTTTTATTTATAATGATATATATATGTTGAAGAAGAGTGTTGATTGTTTGGGCTCCACTTTGAGCCAATGTGTCATGAACTACACAAGATTGGAATTCATGTTTGCAAGAAACATGCTCCACATGTGACACATGCTCAACATATGCATGCACGCCCTCAATGGCATATACATGCTTCTCATGTTCACACACATGACACCTTGTATGCTAGAGTGTACACTTGTACATATTGTGGTCGCAAGGGCCATCTTGCAAAATTTTGCTATGATAGAATAAATGTTTTCAATTTTGCATATAAATATGTTTGAGTTAGGAAAGGTACTAACCCCCATGGACCCAAGAAAGTTTGGGTACAAAAATCTATTCCTATTTTATTTGATGTAGGTATGAGCTCTCATAAGACGTGAGAGTATTGGTGCTTTACTGGTGGATGCATTTGAGCTCAAATGAACACAATATTTGTTGCACCGCTATCAAGGAAGCTTTATTAGGAGAGCTACCATATTTTGAAGACATAGAGACTAGTTTTCGGTTTGGTAACTATCTCTATTCTTCATGTTTATATTTATTAGACTTGTGATATATATATATATATATATATATATATATATATATATATATATATATATATATATATATATATATATATATATATATATATATATATATATATATATATATATATATAGTCTTTTAGACACGCCCTTGTTCATATGGATTCATATTTTTGTGTTCTAACTACTTTAGCTATTGTGTATATCCTTATGTTAATAACAACTTGCATTTATGCTAATGAACATACTTGGTTGTTTACTATGTTTTGATGTTTTTGTGCATATTATGTTTTGATTACATGTTTAGATGTAATTTTATTAAAACTTGTGCTTATACCTATACAATTAATAAGTTACACTTGATTATTATTATGTTTAAGTGCTTCATTGCTCATGTGTACTCATTACATGTATTTGTATAACCTAGTTTTGATGATTCTTACATTTACAGTTGTATTCCCTATTTTGTACTTCATAAGGATGTGTTTAGCTTTATGTATATGTAAATGTTATCAAAACTATATAATATACATGTTTTTTATCCTTGAGTCACTTGCTTTGTATGCCATGTACTATATTGTGAATTCAATTCATATTTGGGATAAATATGTATGCTTTAGTTTTAATAAAACATGCATATGCCTTAAAGTTTATTTAGTTTTTAATAAAATAGAATTCCTTGTGTTTTTTTTGGTTTCATGGTTATGAAAAAGGAAGTCCATGTAAGCCTCATTGCCTTATCTCCATGTATGTGTTTCTTACATGATTCTTGCACATTCTATATTTTGTGTTTATTCATGATTTTGGTTATTAATTTTGGGTGTTAGTTCTCATGTAATTTTCATATATCATGAAATATATATTTATTTTATTCCTTACTTGAAGGATTTCATACTAATTTTTAAATTTACTTTAAAACTAGTTCATTCTTCTTCAATTGGTAGAGTTTTTAACCTATGCTAAATTATTTTTAAAATATTATTTTAAAAATTTTTTACCCTATCAGGACGGTTGGATGGGCGACTATGCCTTGTATGCTTATATTGAATATTCCTTTAAACATATGCATGATTGGGGGGTAATCATGAGTTATACATATACATATCATGAAAATTGATTATGTATACTCGTTCTTATTTTCTATATATGTGTGCATCATATTTTAATTGATATTTAAATTGATCATACATACATATATATGTTTTCTTGTGTTAAGGTCAATATCGTTTACACATATATGTTTTATAGCACAAATTGATTCATGCTAAGCTTGATTCATGTTCTTAATGATAATTGGTATATTACAATCTTATGCATTAGTTTTATTGGTATTTCAAAAAAGAGGAGAACAATTTTGATTTATCATTCAATTGTATTTATTCTCAATTGGTATCTTACTCCCAATTTTTTGAAGAAAAATATTTTGTTTTGAAAAATACTAACATTTTCAATCATGGTATCAATAACTTCCAATTGTTATTTTCTCAAATTGGTATCTATATTGCATAATATTTTTAGTGTTTAACTAAAAATTTTGGTTTAAAATTTACCTTCAATTAATATCATTTCTTTCTATTGGGTCAATTGGTAAAAAGATTGTTTCTCTTTCAATTGGTTCTTTTAATTGATATAAAAATAGTTTTTATTGGTATCAAAATTTGTTTTGGTTTGTATTGCCTATATGCAAGGGGAGCTTAACATCTCCTTTACATATAAAAACTCTCAATTTCTTTAAATTGGTCTTTTGTCTCTTTGTTGATGATTGACAAAAAGAAGGAGAAAGATTAGTTTATATATGCATGTTGTTTTTAGTTATGCATATATATTTATGTTTGTTTATATTTGCATGATTTTTTATTGTTTATGCATATATACATGTTTTTTTGTTTATGAGCTTTATTGAATATCTTTGATACTTGAGCTTTATTGAATATCTTCATATTTTATGCTATGCATGAGTTAAGGGGGAGCTTCTATGAAGCTTATCTTTAATCCATGCATATATAACCTCATAAGTTTTGTCATCATCAAAAGGGAAAAATTGTTAGCCCAAAGGCCATTCACCTTAGTTTTGATGATGACTAACTTATGAATTTAAGTTACTAATGATCTTGTGTTTATATAGTTCAGATATTGATCAAGATCTTAATAGATGTTTAGTTTCAACAAAGGATTCAAAGTCAAGTTTTGAAGCTATTACATGTACATTCAAGAGCTCGTGCGTCAAGATCGCATCTAGAACTCAAGAGGAGTCCAGCTCATTTGGATCAAGTCGTCTTAGAGAGAAGAACGACAAGAAGACTACAGTTTAGGTTTGTTTGTTTATTGTTTAAATCTTATGTAAGGATAGTTTAACTTTGAGTTACTAAAGTAGATGCACACACAAGTTTAAATAATTTTTGGCTTCGGTTTAACCATTTGTGTTTTCAAGAAGACATCTTATAGTTTCATGAATAAATTTCATCAAAACAAGTTTACATAGTTTAATGTATATTAGATCTCATTCATATGCATCTATGCTTCATATGTTTAGGAAAGCGTATTTTGATGTATCTAGTCACGTGTTTAAGTTTTGTTTTTATCAAAACTTATTTTGGGATTTAATGTCAAAAACAAAGATATATCATTTATATGTGTAGTGGATTCTATCCATAAATACTATGCTTCAAATGTGTTTCAATATCTTATTTTTGTATTTATACAAGTTCATAGAAAAATTATATTTTCATTCAGAAATTAGTTTTATGGAAAATACTGGTTTTTTGGTTTAAGTTTAAATTTCTATGCTTCAAAAATAGTTTAAATTGTTTGTAATATGACTTGATCTTTGATCAAATATATTTGTACTTCAAATATTTATATGAACTTATTTTTGTGAAATTTATAGGTATTTAAAAGACCACATTTTTCATCCTATAAACTAAGTTTTTGGGCTGCTGGTAGCCGACTGACCGGTCGACCGAACCAGGGCTTGGTCGACCGACATGCACAGAACGTGCACAAGCCCATTGCCTTTGGATCGGTTGACCGATCGGTCGACCATAGCAAGGCACAGTTGACCGAGCAGTCGACCGACTGGCACTACTCATGTCTCGGGTAGGGGCCGGTGGACCGAGCAGTCGATCGACAGACCTTGGCCTTGGGGGTGATCGACTGACGACCTCAAATGGCCAAAATATGACCATTGGCCGATCGACTGCGCGGTCAATTGACAGGCCATTCTGGGCACGATTTTCCCCCAACGGCTATAATTCTGAACCCCTATAAATATGGGTTCTCTTGGCCAGTTTTTCATAAGATTTCTAAGAGCAATTTTTCTCATCTTTTTAAGTGTTTTTAGTAAGTTCAAAAGAAGTTTTTGTGCTAAAACTCTTATCTTTTATTGTTTTAAAGCTTTTGAAAAATCAAAAGAAAACAAGTTTTTGGGAATTTTATTTTGTTTTTCATTGTTCATATCTATCAAGAAGTTTTTCCCAAGTGTTTTTTTATTGTTTCTTTTCCAAACACTTTGTTTCTCACATACTTGAGCTCTTCATTACAAACTATCCTCTCGGATCTTATTTATGAGAGGTATTTTGTTTGTTATCCTTTGAGATCACTAAGAGATTGTTTGTGATCTAAGTGATCACCAAGTTATATTTCTTTCTTTACTTTGTGCCTACCTCATGTGTAGAGGTGTGTGAGGGAGTTGGAGTTGTGTACTCCCAGTTTATAAGTTGTAATTCCTCAGTGGAGTCCTGTTGTGGAAGATCCAATAGTGGATAGTTGAAATCCTTCTCTGTAAAGGCGGGAATGTAGAGTAGTGACTTGAACCTCAAAACATATCCTTGTGTTTGCGATTGGATTTTTTTTCTCTCAACTTTCTCTTTATATCTTTCATTGTTATTATTACTCATTCATATACATGCTAGATATTGTTTGTGTACCCACACTTGTGTTCAATCAAGAGAGCTATTGAAGCACCTTAACTCTTAATTTAGAGGAATCGTGAGGAGAAGTTCCAGAGCTCTTCACATGGAATTCAGATTCACTCTTGGTTACACATAATGTATGTTTAACAATGAGTTTAATTCCACATTATTTGTCCTAGATTAGCACTACACCTATTCACACCCTTCTAGGTGTACTTTTATTACATTCCTACATTTATCTTATAAGAAACTCTGCAATTAATTTGTCTTAATGTATAAATTGTGCATGATGATTATTAATAGAGGAAGAGAAGATAACACCAAATAAATATCAGTTAAATCGGATTTATATGGATCTATTTGGTTAGATTGAAAAATCAACGAGGATAAATGAGAATAGATGCAAATTCAATAGTCCAAAGCAACCCTATATATATACAATGGGATATCTAAAGGATTAAGATGTATATTCAAAAATTTAGAGAGATAAAATACAATCCAACTGAAGATTAAGGGATAAACAAATATTTATCTCCAGCCTATCTCCAACCTTATCTCCAACCTTATCAGAAGTTCTTTTCTGCTGGGTAAGCGATTTTGTTCATATCTCCAACCTTATCAGAAGATCTTTTCTGTTGGGTGAACGATTTTGTCCATCTCTTCAACCTTAACTCTAACCTCATTAAAGATCTTTTCTGTTGGGCTAGCGATTTGATCTCATTCTCATGCACGCTCTCCCCTCCCTATTTCTTCTATAAATACCACCATATGCAGATGGCAAAAGGCACCACTCCGCAGAGAGCTAAGTTTAGGTTTTTCTTTAGTTCTTACTTAGATTTCTTCTCTTCTCTTTTAATGTAATTTTTTAGTTTCTTTGTAAACTAGAGTTAGACTGAGATTCATTCAAAAAGAGAGAGTTAAGTTGACAGTGACACCAATGTAATGCTCTTTCCTTTCTTTCATCATTTTTAATCTAAATCAAATTTTACTTTTTATTCTTCTTTTTATTTACCTCCTTTCTAGATTGTAATCCAAATAAATCCGATAGCCTCGATTATGCCTTGCCCTTACAAGTGCCACTGATGGCATATGATGATGGGCATCTGTTTCTAATAGTTAAAATTATTTTTTGCTTTTAGTTTCTGCTTGTACTTTCATTTGATAGATCGATAGAAATGGGGAAGATCCTATATTTCATGCAATGCCCGCTTTTAAGCCAAGGTAAGTCATAGATACGGATCAGAGGTAAAGCAAGCTTCAAGGAGGTAAGTAAGTATTTCTTTTAGTTCTTTCTTTCTTTATTTCCTAGGTTAGAAACTTATTTTCAAAACCAACATTTTCTTCTCTTTTTATTCTTCTTTCCTTTAACTTTGTTTTTCTTTTCTTTTCAAAACACTAACAACATCACCTTCGCCTCTTCTAATATTAACACTTTTCTTTTATTTTAAGAAACAAAGAAGAAATCTTTAACTAATCTAGTAACTTAGAAAAGACTTATTAAAAGGCTTCTATCGCAATCTCTTTTTATGGATCACGTCCTGCATAGCTACTTGCTATAGCGGTAACATTGATCAACCCAACACATTCTAATCTCAATCACGGTGAGGTGGCGCAATGGTGGTTGGCAATGAGTTGTAGACGCGGGAAGGAGGAGGTAGTGGAAGAATAGAGGGGAGAAGACTGGCAACTAGGGTAATGGTAAGACTAGGTTTTGATGAGAAAGAAAGAAAAAGATGAATAGTAAAAGTTTGTATTTTTAGTAGGTTATCTTTGGGATTTTCTGGATTTTTTGCTGATTTTTGCTACGGTTTTGAAGAGAAGTTGAAGAAGAACTAGGTTTTGGAGAAGGGATTTGAATTAAGTTTGGTGAAGGGAGACAGAGAAAAGAAATAGGGTTAAGGTTTGGGAAAAATGGGTAAATAAGAATTAATCCTAAAATACAATTTAATCAATCAAAATATTTTTTTAATCAAAATTCAGCATTCCTTATTCATTGTAACTGAGCCTTTAAACAGGTTTTATAAAATTTGAGTTCCACATTACATCCGATGTGGTACTAAAATAAGAGCAAACTAAAAAAGTACAATAAAAGAAAATACATAGAAATAATCCTCGAACTACTCGAACAAAATTGAAGCGACTCATCTTTGACAACGGTGATAGACACACCAAGATTGTGGCTGGATGTCCGTATCATGCTTCCCGAGTGGGAGAAAACTAGACTCCATTGAGTTAGAGGTGGAGATTATCTTATAATGCTTTAAAATATGCAAGTTACTTTGGTCAATCCACGTGTCATCAATTGATGCCTTTCCTTTCCATCGGATCAGATTAGTTAGAGTCCCACCATCACTGGTGACGATAATTACATCATCCAAGATTTTATCAACTTTATCTTTTGTGTTAGGTAAAATATCCTGGAGCAGAGAGAGAAAATAACTATAAAAAAATAGGCTCAGGGGAAGGCTCATCAAAAAGTAAGATAGACTCAAGACCCTTATAATCCACTAGGTATCAACATTGAAAGTAAAATTGACACCAACATCTATATCATAAGTATTATCATTTAATTTATTCAAAATTTGAAATGAATCAGCACTACAAGTATGCAATTTGTTAATAGCGTCACCAACATTAAAAGTTTTTATTCTGTTTCTAACATTAGTTCGTAAAATGTATTTGTTGAAATCACCTAGAGGGGGGGTGAATAGGTGATGGCTATATGATAATGGCAATTATGCGGAATTTAAAAATTTAACTCTAACAATTATCACAATACAAATACTTGCAAGAATTAAACAAGGTAAAGGTGCAAGTAATTAAAGAGATAGAGTTAGAAGAATTTGAGCAAACGCAAACACGCCGATATGTTTCCGAGGTTCGAGCCACGCTCTACGTCCCCGCCTTCACACTTGAAGGATTTCCACTATTGAGGATCCCACCGGATCAACAATACAAGGACAACACTTGTCCGTCTCCCGTGATGACACTTCACCACCTTGAGCACACTAGCTCGCCTTGAGGCCGATGCCTCTACAACTTCACTCAATTACAATGGAAGTGATCACACTTGACCACTTTACAAAAGAGCTCACTAAGCACAATCCTAGAACCAAATAGGAGAGTTAGAGTATGGGATTGTGTAGTGCAAAACTAGAGAGAAGTAGAGGAATAGGCTCCAAGTAAGGTGTATGAAATTTAGGCTTTGGAGAGAAAAATCTTTTCTAAAATGAACTTTGAAATCTTTTCACAACTCTTGTAAAATTTCACTTGATAGCTCTAAAATCATTAGTCATTTCATATGAAGTGACCACCTATTTATAGGGGTCAAAAACTGCTCAAGAGATTCGTTGGAGACAAATCCCTAAAGTCAAAGAGTCAGAAAAATAGCTGTTGAGTCTGTCAGAACTTTTGACAGACTACCGGTCGACCGGGTCGGTCGACCGCCAACGGTCGAAAATCCGACCGTTGGGGCTCACCGGTCGACCGGGTCGGTCGACTGGCAATATCCAGAGAGCAGCAGGTTTGGGCCGGTCGAGTATCGGTCGACTCCCGGTCGACTGATACGCACATGCACAATTGTGCATGTTCGGTCGAGTCCCGGTCGACTGCCGGTCGACCGGTCACTGTGAATTTCTGAAAAATCAGAATTTACAGGACCTGGACAATTTTGAATTTGGTTTTGGGTCTTGGATAAAATGTTTTGGTCTTGAAAAATCATAGAGTATGAGCATGTGTCATACTACTAACAAGGTAAAATACTTGGTAAAAATTCTTTTGATAAAAACTTGATTTCCATGAAATGTTTTTCCAAAAACTAGTCTTTCTAAAATCGTATTTCCAAAATGAATAAGTTCATCTAAAAATAAGTTTGGAAATGAAAATAGAAAGTATTTTTGAAGCCAATAATCACTCTAGAAAATGTGTGTGTGTGATATCCCATATCTCTACTTCTACTATTTAGTTTTGACAAAAATTCTAAAACAAAATAGACACAATACAAATCTTGGATTCTTTAGCAAGTCTTGATCTTCTTCTTGAACTTTTCTTCAACGCAAATTCCGAAGCTTCCTATGTGCTTTAGCTTGGGAATGCAAATGTTGGGCAAACTCCAAAAGTGTGAGTCTTTTAGTGGAGTCGTCAAAATCTGTTTCTTGAACCTGAAATACTTTTAAACAAGATTATTAAATACATAACTAAATACGTTTTGCTATCATCAAAATAACCGGGATAATGGCCTTTGGGCCAACAATCTCCCCCTTTTTGATGATGGCAAAACATATGTAGTTATCACAAGATATTTTGGGTAGAGTCTTCAAATGAAGCTCCCCCTCAACACAAGCATATATAAAAATCATACTCAGGCATAGTGATAAAAAATAAACATCACACATCCATGCCAATCACAACATATCAACTACTCATGTCATATCATAGATAAGGAAATAAGTCTCATACATGACATAAATACATACCACAAAAGATACATGTCCACAACACAGAAATAAAAGGTGTCCAACACAACAAAATAAGTCAAGTACATAACAAAAATAACAAAGAGTCATAACAAAATATCTCTCTCTCCAAATAACTCTCCCCCTTTTTGACATCATCAATAAAGAGGAGGTCACTCATCAGCAGCATCACTCAGTGGCCTCGTCATCCTCCTCCTCGTCATCACCAGAGGCCTCAGCCATCGTCTGATCATCACCATCATCTGAGGAAGAAGAGGAATCTACCTCCTCTGTGTCCAAGGCATCAACTCTGGGGCGCGGTGGTGGAATAGAGACGCGAGCTCTGGGAGGGAAAGGAGGACCAGCGGCAGGGAGTCGACGAGCACCCGGAGTCCCATCAGGAACGACTATGTCCAATTTTGTGAACAGAGACTGAAACTGAACATCCACAAATCTCATGGATTCAGCCATATAAGACAAGTCGTTTCGGACCTCCGCCCGAAAAACAGCATCCAAAGCAGCACGAGAATCCATATCTGCACGAAGTGCAGAGACTTGCTCTCCGACCCAGGCCTGATGAGCCTCGATCATTGAGCGGACCTCAGAAGCAGAAGCACCCTGAAACTCAGGAGCAGGAAAAACAGGAGGTGGAGCTGGAGCTGGATCAGCTGCAGGAACAGGTGGTGGTTGCACAGCTGCGTGTCGACGCAACTGAGCTTCCATCATCTTCAAAGCAGCAGCATTGATATCAGATGAGGGTTTTGAAGGGGCTTGACCAGAGAGATCAAAATCTAAAGCCCTGAGAAGATGGGTAATGAGCATGCCATAAGGCAGACTCCTACCAGCAGTGCGAATCTGATCACAACTCATGTGAGAAGCGATCACTCGAGGGAAATTTATCCTAATGCCTTTAAGAAGGCAATAGATAATCAGGGGAACAGGACCTCGAGCATGACTGAATTCACCGGATTTAGGCACGATATTATGAAAGATAATCTTAGCAAGGACCTGAGATTGGAGGGAATACTGACTCACAATCTCATTCCTTACCAAATCGGGATCGTCATTCCGGTGAATGAGAGTGGATGCGGTGAGCGAAGACTCACCCTCCGGATATTCAGAAAAATCATGTAGGTCATGAGAATAAACATCTATTCCATCAGTGGAAAGATGAAGAATCCTAGCAAACTGACCTAGGGAAATATTTATGTCCCTACCCATCACACGGGAGATGATCCGGTTCCCACTAAATTCAAAATTGGCATAGAAATAGGGAACCAAGGATGTGTAAACCTTCTCCCTGATGGAGAGAAAATCCACAAGATTGTTGGTACGGAGTATGTGGGGGATATCAAGGTGTTCAAAATCATGGATAGCCACATACCTACCCGAAATAGTGTTCCTAGGTGCTAGATGTGTGTAACGGTCAGAGGCAAGATCGTTACGCAACAAGGGATCAGTCCTAGGGGCTTGAGATGAGGATTGGGCAATGCCCTTTCCCTTCTCAGAACGATGTCTTTTAGGAGGCATGATAAAAATCAAATTTTTAGGGTTTTTGCAGGTAAAGGCACGATCTAGATGATTAATCAACCTAATATGAAGACAAAAGAAGTGATGTATTTAAGCTAGAAAGGAAGAACAGATGTAAAAATCCGAATTTTTACCTTTGTGAAAATGTTGAAACCCTAACTGAGAATCTGAAATTCCTGAAGATCTGTTGGACGGATCGGCTTGAGATTCTAGATCTGAAGTAGGAAAGAGGAATATGAAATGGGTTTTGAAGGAATTTAAGATCGGATGGATGGATTTGAAGTTGGGAATTTTGAGAGGGGGGAGCTCCTGCGGTTCGCTGAGAGGAAAGTGAGAGAGTGAGAGAAACAGTGAAGAAATAGTCAAATATAGGCCAGAATTCGACGATCGGTCGACTGGGGTTAAGGGCCGGTCGACCGAAAAGATACAGAGAGTCACGCACTCGGATCGGTCGACTGGTCCAATAAAGCAGTCGACCGGTAGCACAAAATTTTTTTTTTTCTTCAGGCAGAGTCGGTCGACTGGGGTTAGGGGCCGGTCGACCGGCTTTGACTGAAAAACTGCTACCAGATTCTGATCCAGAAAAAAAAATAAAAAAAATTATAACAAATAAAATATGATATATTATAACATACAGGGATACAACAACCAGTTTTAAAAATCTTCTTTTAGTGATCACATCAACAAAAACTTCACACAAAATGTTTTAATTTTATTTCACAAATTTAAACAAAGATTTAAAGATGTTGAAGCCGAATACCCAGTGACGGGTTCTGAACTTCATCCTCTTGATTCCTCTTGAATGAGTTGAGGTGCGCAATTGCCATCTTTAAGGTATTTGTTTAAACAAGAAATTTTGATTATTAATTTATACTTTTGAAAAATAGTATATACATATAGATACATTCTCAAACAACATGGACATGTGGACAAGTATAACATAAGGCAAAAAAAATACAAGATATGAAAATTAACGCAAGGCATGTACACAACATGATAGAAAAGTAGTTCTATATAGGCATGTATCAATGGAATACAAAAGCAAACTATCAATTCTATACACATGTATACATTACCAAAAATCAACAACTATTTTAAAATGGAGATGTTACCATTTTAAGGGCAATCTCCAAAAATAGGTGCCTCCACGATAGCGATGCAAGCTAGATTTGAACTTTGAGCTTAGTTGCATCTACCACCCGGGCACCGTCTCCCCCTAAGTCTTGGAGGAAGTAGATCCACCTGTATCACCTACATTTGGAGGATCTTTTGGTACCCAAATCTTTGAGGGTCCTTTGGGGTTAGTACCGGGGCGAACCCAAACATATTTATTATTAATATTATTTTTAGCATAACAAAACTTTTCTAAATGGCCTTTGCGGCCACAATGAGTGCAAACATAAATTCTACCACTACTATACATGTATGCATGCTTATGTGTGTGCGCATGTTTTCGTGCATGTGTATGTGTATGAGATGCATGTTTCCCTTGGGATACTCCCTTAGGAATTTTAGATGCTATCTTTTTCAAATCAAAAGCATAACTTTTTAAATTTGAGTCCAAAGCTTCAACACGTTTTTGGATCTCAACAAAATCATTTTTATCAATTGAAACTATGGGGGTTTTACCCTTATTTGCAAGTTTATATTTATCAAAATCATTTTTCAATTTTCCAAAAGAGCTAGATAAAACATCCTTTTCTTTAACAACTATTTCAACTTTATATTTTAAAGCTTCATTTTCTCTTTTTAATTTCTTATTTTGAGATTGGGAAATCTCATACCTATTTTGCAATTCTTCAAAAAAATGTGCAAGCTCATCCATTGTTAAATCATCATCTTCTAAAGTAGTTTCAAGGGTTACCTTAGAAGTGTCCTCACCTTGTGCCATGAAGCACATGTTCGCGGCGTCGACTTCCTCTTCGGATTCCGACTCCGTGTCATCCCAAGTAGCCACCATTGCTTTCTTCTTTCTTTGCCCGTTCTTGAATGTGGTTGCTTGGAGAGCGGGGCAATCGGCAATGAGGTGACCGATCTTCTTGCAATGGAAGCAAGGACCGGGCTCCTCTCTTTTTCTTTCAAATCTCCCTTGAGGTTTCCCTCGCCGGAAATTGCTTTGTCTTCCCTTTTTGTAAAACATCTTACCCACTTTCCGGATAAGCATGGCGAAGTCTTCATCGCACTCATCCGATGAATCATCCTCGTCTTGAATGGTTGGAGCGGCTTTGAAGGCTATTGATTTCTTCTTTGGAGCCTCCCTTTCTTCTCGTACCTTCATCTCCATCTCATGTGTTTTGAGATTTCCGATGAAGCCGGAGAAGTCCATCTCCTCCTTGTCATTTAGCTCCTTGAGGGTTGTCGCCTTGACTTCCCAAGCTTTGGGAAGAGCTCGGATCACCTTCCTTATCTTTTGATCGTTATCAATCTTGTCGCCTAAGGAAGAAAGAGCATTAGTTATTTTTGTAAAGCGAGTGAGCATGTCATCAATGCTCTCATTATCAATCATGTAAAAATTCTCATATTGAGAACGTAACAAGTCAACTTTTGCTCTCTTGACTTGTGACGTTCCCTCATGAGTCACAATAAGCATGTTCCAAACTTCATATGCCGATTTACAATTAATGATGCGTGCAAGGTCATCTTCATTAAGTGCTTGTGTTAATGCATATTGTGCCCTAGCATTTGCTTCATAGTCTTTGGAAGTATCCTCGGACCATGTGCTCTCATCACTAGTTGGTTCAATGAAGTCTTTGGTAATGGCTCTAGCTACCCTAACACCTAAGGATTTCAAAAACAAGTTCATCTTGACTTTCCAAATAGGAAAGTTCAAGCCATCAAATTTGGGAGGGGATTTAATGCTAGAAAAGTCCATGGATGCCATGAATGCACAAGCAAGTAAAATGCAACAAACAACAACAAGCAAATATATAGCCAAATGAAGGATCTCCCTAAGGTGGTTAAACCAAATCTAGGGTTAGGCTCTGATACCAATTGAAATCACCTAGAGGGGGGTGAATAGGTGATGGCTATATGATAATGGCAATTATGCGGAATTTAAAAATTTAACTCTAACAATTATCACAATACAAATACTTGCAAGAATTAAACAAGGTAAAGGTGCAAGTAATTAAAGAGATAGAGTTAGAAGAATTTGAGCAAACGCAAACACGCCGATATGTTTCCGAGGTTCGAGCCACGCTCTACGTCCCCGCTTTCACACTTGAAGGATTTCCACTATTGAGGATCCCACCGGATCAACAATACAAGGACAACACTTGTCCGTCTCCCGTGATGACACTTCACCACCTTGAGCACACTAGCTCGCCTTGAGGCCGATGCCTCTACAACTTCACTCAATTACAATGGAAGTGATCACACTTGACCACTTTACAAAAGAGCTCACTAAGCACAATCCTAGAACCAAATAGGAGAGTTAGAGTATGGGATTGTGTAGTGCAAAACTAGAGAGAAGTAGAGGAATAGGCTCCAAGTAAGGTGTATGAAATTTAGGCTTTGGAGAGAAAAATCTTTTCTAAAATGAACTTTGAAATCTTTTCACAACTCTTGTAAAATTTCACTTGATAGCTCTAAAATCATTAGTCATTTCATATGAAGTGACCACCTATTTATAGGGGTCAAAAACTGCTCAAGAGATTCGTTGGAGACAAATCCCTAAAGTCAAAGAGTCAGAAAAATAGCTGTTGAGTCTGTCAGAACTTTTGACAGACTACCGGTCGACCGGGTCGGTCGACCGCCAACGGTCGAAAATCCGACCGTTGGGGCTCACCGGTCGACCGGGTCGGTCGACTGGCAATATCCAGAGAGCAGCAGGTTTGGGCCGGTCGAGTATCGGTCGACTCCCGGTCGACTGATACGCACATGCACAATTGTGCATGTTCGGTCGAGTCCCGGTCGACTGCCGGTCGACCGGTCACTGTGAATTTCTGAAAAATCAGAATTTACAGGACCTGGACAATTTTGAATTTGGTTTTGGGTCTTGGATAAAATGTTTTGGTCTTGAAAAATCATAGAGTATGAGCATGTGTCATACTACTAACAAGGTAAAATACTTGGTAAAAATTCTTTTGATAAAAACTTGATTTTCCATGAAATGTTTTTCCAAAAACTAGTCTTTCTAAAATCGTATTTCCAAAATGAATAAGTTCATCTAAAAATAAGTTTGGAAATGAAAATAGAAAGTATTTTTGAAGCCAATAATCACTCTAGAAAATGTGTGTGTGTGATATCCCATATCTCTACTTCTACTATTTAGTTTTGACAAAAATTCTAAAACAAAATAGACACAATACAAATCTTGAATTCTTTAGCAAGTCTTGATCTTCTTCTTGAACTTTTCTTCAACGCAAATTCCGAAGCTTCCTATGTGCTTTAGCTTGGGAATGCAAATGTTGGGCAAACTCCAAAAGTGTGAGTCTTTTAGTGGAGTCGTCAAAATCTGTTTCTTGAACCTGAAATACTTTTAAACAAGATTATTAAATACATAACTAAATACGTTTTGCTATCATCAAAATAACCGGGATAATGGCCTTTGGGCCAACAGCGTTGTCTTGAGCAATCTTATCACTGATTTCCTCATTTAATTCATGCACATGTGATGCCAATTCAGACTCAGATGCTCTATTGTGTTCAGCTATAGGGATATGATCAATGATTTATCTAGCTCTGACACTATAAATAATTTCATGAGGCTTTTGATCTATTGTCCTATTGACAGATGTATTATAGGTGAATTCAGTGGTAGACAACATGAGATTCCAAATTTCGACGTGTTCACCTACGAGAGTACGCAAGTGAAGTGATAAAACAAGAAAGGAAGGGGTGGTGTCGGTAGTAAAAGAGAAAGGAAGTGATGACTAGAGTGGACAATGACAACAGTAGAGAAAGAAGGGGGTGGCACTCAAAGCATGCAATGATAGTAGGGGAAAAAGAAAGAGAAACTCTACATGGTGGAGGGGAAAGTAGAGTTCGCAGTAGAGCCCGAAAAGGGCAAGGATAAGAGGTAGTTGTGGCAGTGACATCAGGGATAGCAGCTGTGGTAGCCGAGAAAATAACACTAAACTCCTTAACTATGAGAGTAATTTTAAAAAAAATAGCTCTTTCTGACTCAGGGGCTATTGGGGACTCTGTTAATAATGGCAATCTAGTGCACTTGATAGCTTGGTGTCTATAACCTTGGTACTTATGGCATTTTGGGCCAATCTTGAAAATTTTCTTTTTGTGACCTTTGTTTCTATTATAGTTCCGACATTCTTATCTTGAACATCATTTTTGAGTATGTCTTTTTGTGTCCTAGACATATGAGGCTGGGTAGTGCTATCAGAGTCTTCCACCACTTCTCTAATTGTGGGGTTTAAACAAAAGCGACCATATCTAGTCTTTGATTTTGAGTACTCATGGATTGGATAAAGTTATCAAGCGTAGCAAACATGGTGGCGAGTGCTGCGAGTTAAGCCTTCACGAACAGATCCATCGGGACGATAGGGAATTGACTAGACTCTCCTAAAGGTAAGGTCATTATAAGAAGACATGATTCTAAACTATTTTTCTAGTAAACTAATTTAATGCAAAAGCCTCTAAAATGCTCTAGCAAGTGCCTACGTGATACAAATCCTACCTAATTATGCTCTAAAGCAAAATTAATGTGAAACATGCTCGTGCGAGTGTTCGAAAATCAGCAATAAAATCACTAAACTCACACTTCACTAACAAGTTAAAATCACCTAGAGCGGATGAATAAGTGATATGTTAATCAATACAGAAATTAAAAACTTATTAACAATAATTCTATACAAATATGATCACAAAAATAATGTCAAATTCTTCAACACCACTCGATGCCGTAACATCTACAAGCTCTCTCACTCATCCCCACAAAAAACTTCAACAATGAGCCCACAAGCTCGATCGAGGCCGCAACCACTAAACACTTAAATACAATGATTTAACACTTGTGATCAAATCTTGACCATAAACAAAATACTCTCACATACAAGGATCCTATAGGATAGATATAGAGATGATAGCTGTGAGAAAACTAGAGAAGAATAGAATTGAAAAACACTAAAAATTTTCACAAGAGATTTTAGAATTGAACACTCAAAAATCCTTTTTTTTTTAAACTTTGTGTATGAAACACTCTCTAATCACTCCTATTTATAGGAAAAGTATAGAGATAAAAATCCAGTAAGTATAGCATTAAAAAACATGTTGAAAATATAAAAAACTCAGTACAAATGAATCTGAAAAGGTTTACAAACAATTATAGCTGTTGGGACACAAATCAGGCTAGTTGACTGCTTCACTGTCGACAGAACGCACATGCCTATCGACAACGGTGTCTCAACGATCATATTTTTCAAAAGTAACACAAGCACTATCAACAGCTGGGAAAGCTAGTAGACAGACTGAGAACAGACTAAATCTCTGTTTGATCCCTGGTCGACAACTGCTATCGACACGTGAGACTATCTCAGCCTTGTACACTGATTATTAGTAGTCGGCAGGCCTAAACCTTTGTCGACTATCCTAGTACCTGGACAAAAAAATATAATTTTATTTTATAAAAATACCTTGTAAAATCATGAAATATAATATATTTATAGTAAAAACACATGTTTAAAAAAATAAACATATTTTAAACTATATATCGTAAACAATTTTAAAACTTGATTTTTCAAAATAAACAACACAAAAAATGATGAAACTGATTTTGAAAAACTTTTTTTTGTGTGTGCATGTGTGTAAGCTTGAGCAATCAAATTTAATATAAACTTTAAAAGAATCTAAAACTTACAGACACTTGCAAATATATTTAATTGAAGTCTTTTTTCATTTTGAATTGACGTCAATAAACTCGATCTTCTTCTTGTCTTGATTCATATTGAGCTTGACTCCTTCTTGAGTATTGATATTTTATTTTGCCTAGGCTCTTGAGTTAATAATAGATAGCTTCAATCCTCAACTTTGAGTTCATTGTTGAAGCTAAATATTTACTTATGATCTTTGTTAGAATCTAAAACTTAAACATGTAAGATCATTAGTACTATAACTATATGAGTTAATCATCATTAAAACTAGAGTGATGGGCTTTTAGGCCAACACAAGTTGCAATAGTGGGTAGGAAGGATTAAAGACTAATAATACTAACAAATTGTTTAATCAAAGAACATGTGTAGACTAATCTAATTTAATCGTGAAACAATTAAAAATAATAAGTGTGTTATTGATCGAGGGGAAACCATGCAAAGAAATAGTGTTGGTTTGAAATCAATGTGCAAGTGCTTATGGTGCTTTGGCTTCCTCGATACTACCGCGATAACATAGTTGTTACGCAGGTTAAATCTACAGGGACAGGAGGCGATAGAAGCTTTACCGGTATATCATGAATGTGTTACGAGTTCTTCTTTGGTTCAAAAGAATTTAAAAGGAAAAAGAAAAGAAACAAGAAGTAGAAGGAGAAGAAGATAAAAACAAAGCTAAAAATATGGTAAAGTGATTTGGAAAATGGTTTTAAAAACTAAAATAAAAGAGAAGAAAACCAATTAGTACTAATTGTTTTCACTAACAATGAGAACCTCCTTGGGTGATAATTGCCTCAAGAAATCATTGGCAACTCATAGACTTGTTCTTGTTCTTCAAGAAGCTTTTCAAAGCATGGCCCATAAGAAGTGGTTAGTATCGTAACTTAGCAAATAAAGTGCAAACTACAAATAAATTATCAAAATCACAAGTGAGCAAGCATGAAATATAGTAGGGTTTGCAAGTTAGCTTGTTAGTAAGTTAAGAGTTAGTGACCATTTATCATGAGTTATCAATGGCTCTTGTAAGAGTAAGGCCTATTTGAGGCTATTAGATTCTTGTTGGTTAATATCAATCAAGTGTTAGTATGTCAGTGAGTTAGTAGTAAGATCACCATGGAGAGAAAAATGAACTAACAATAGGTCTAGAAATAATGAAGAGAAAGGAGAAAGATTGCATAAATTGTCACATTCTATTACAATGAACTCTCCGTTTTTCTTATGAATCTAGCTCTATCCTAACCCTAGATCTGCAAGGAAAAGAAAATTAAAAAGAAGAAGGAAACTCTACACTAATCTACAACTAGAAGGAGAAAACCCTAGCCACTTCTTTCCTCTCTCGACTTCTTGCTCAATCAAGCAATATACATAGGTACGAGACTGGGGAATCCTTGAGACGAAGTTACGCGTCAAAGATCAAGGCTACTGGCCCTGATATTTCAGTGGATCCGTGGCAAATGCCGCGGGTCCTCGGCTTGATCAGGGCCAATGGCTCTGATCTTTTGGCGTAAACTCTCCCAGCTTCGAGAAGCTTCAATATATAGTTAGTTTCTTATATTTGGATCCATATTTTCTGTAGATACAGCCTTTAATTCGGGATCCAATGTATTTTCTAGAAGCTCCTTGACTTGATATCCAAGAAATCTTGATTAATTACCCAAAATGGGTTTATTAAGCTCTTAATCCCCATTTTACCCTATGTAATCTGCACATAAGAGACTGAAAATCAGTGATTAGCAATGTCTTATTATGAAATATGCAAGAAAATACGTTATAAAATATGCAGAGCCGATGACTAATCAGTTATGCAGGCATATATTCTACAATTACTATTTTAGCAAATTAAGAGTAAACAGATTCACACAATCTCATCGATATATGTGGAGAATAGTTAAGTCGATAACAACTCGGAGATGATTTATCAGACTCAAAATAATGTGATGCCTATGGATGCGTAGAGAAATCTCTCACGATCCAACACCTTGAAAACTGCTAGATTTAGACTCTGAATGGCCGATAAACAATCTGAGAACAAAACTAGAACGCTAGCGTGTCTACTTTCTGCACGAGTCGGTACTATAGCACATATCCCATTTGTTGACTTGAATGGGTTGGGTTGTAGCCCCTGAAGCAAGTCAGACTTGGATTACTGAGATGTGCTTGCGAGTTTGCAAATATGAAGCAGATAAGGTTGGAATTGTAGTTATCGGGTCGGGTTGAAACTAAATTTGACCCAATCTTTTATCAATTGATAGCGATCTCGTGCTGTTGATGCGAGGAAGCAGATGGGAGGTGATGGCAGTGGAGTCGGGGCACGATGGTAAGGGAGAGGCAGAGTGAAAGGGCAGGTGGCATCAGCATGCTGGGAGGTGTTGAGGATGCGTCAACTTGGAGAGATAGCAAGAAGAAGCAGCATGGGCTCCGTGACTCAGGCGAGGAAGGAGGAACAGCAGTGGATTGACATAGGTAGATGGTGACCAAGGAGGAGGATAAGGTGGTGGCCGTGACGAGTTATAATGAGGGAAAAAGAGGGAAGAGTGATGGCAGCGTGTACCGGGGGGTTACAAGCCGAGAGAGAGAGAGGGGAGCAGGCCACTGGCGGTGCGGCGGTGCAGGTGGTAACGGCGGGTGGCGGCGGCTGGAAGGAGGAGTTGGTGGAAGAAGGGAGAGGAGAAGGACGGTGGCTAGGGTTAAACTAGGGTTTTGATGAGAAAGAGAAAAGTAGAAGTTGAAGAGTAAATTTTTTGAATTTTTAGTTGATTTTCTTTGGGATTTTCTCGATTTTCTGATTTTTTTCCCGAGGTTTCTGAAGAGAAGTTGAAGAAGAAGAACTAGGTTTTGGAGAAGGGATTTGAATTAGGTTTGGTGAAGAGAAAGAATTATGTTAGGGTTGGGAAAAAAGGGGCAAATAGGAATTAATCCTAAAATACAATTTAACCAATCAAAAGTTTTTCTCAAAATTCATCCTTATTCATTGTTTGAGCTTTTAAATAGTTTTTATAACAAAGTTTGAGATCCACATTACAACTGATGTGATACAAAAACAATATAAATTAAAAGCAATAAAAAATACAACATAACAAAATACATAAAAAAATGCTACTCGAACAAAATTGAAGTGACTCGTCTTCTCCAACGGTGATAGACGCATAAAGATTGTGACTAGATGTTCGCATCAGTACTCCCTCTAACATTTGCCTCTTGGAAGCAATCATCATCAATATCATTCTTCTTTTAACATGCTTAAGAACATGTCTCTAACATCATTCGGACATTGTGTGCACGTTGCAACATCCTTTCGTGTGCCAGCCAAATGATTTTTCGTTCAACTCACACCACCCCCACCTTCCTTTTCCACATTGTTTGGACATCAAGCTTAAGTGATTCTTGTTAATACGGTCACAATGCTCACATGTTGGATAGGGGTGCTCTTTGCTTTACCTTCAGCCATTTCAAATTATATTTGAGGAGAAAGAAAAAGAAAAAGAACTTTTTCGACTTGGATTCACTATGCAACAAAATTCACATGGTCTGGCATGTTACTAACTTTGTATTTCTCTTGATTAATTTAACAACGGTATGCTACAATAGTTTTCAATTAAACTTAATATCTTATCACATTACAACAATTACATATTATTATATACAGCTGCACAGCATAAACAACATGCAAACCAATACCGGCAAACAACAGGCCAATTTTTAATTAACCATTCAGCATTCAACACTATTGAGTAATTAAAAAAAACACAAACATGCAGTCTCATGACTACAGAAAAACTAGCTCTGTTGAATTGCTTAATGAAAAATAGAGCATTGTTTAGCCCTCAACAGATTAACTAAAGAGATAAAACAGCACTAGCAAAAGCATTATTAACAAATAATTACTCAGCACCACTACAAACAATGCAGCATAATTCTAAACAGATAGCAAAGAGAGAACTGGAAGCTGGTCAGAAACTTTTGAATAAACAGAACAACAAAGAAACACCAGAAGTTTTAAATTCTTCGGTTTGAGAAAAGATATGAACAAAAAGAGGGAGTAAACTAAAGAGAGAGAGGTTGCTAGAGGTTTTTTCTTGCCTTTCGAAGGTCGATGAAGCCTGTTGGATGCCCTGCCAAGTCCTTTCGTTGTCTTCCGAAGGCCAGTTGTTGTCGATGAAGTTTGTCGGAGGTCAGGGGAAGCTCGATACAGGTCACAGTGTCGTGGCGAGAGTTGTAGAGGCCCAACAAGACTCGATCGTGTAGAGACAGAGATGGAATTTGGAAATTTATTCAATTTTGAAAAGAAAAAAGCCGAGCTCTCGGGTTCGGTAGCCTTTACTTTTAAATACCAGACCAAAAAACTAAGAGAAACCCCACCAAATCCAATAAGATTAGTTCAAAACTGATTAAGTTCGTGATTAAATATGTCAGACCAATATACTTATCGTATGATATTACTCTTTTGTATAATATTTTAAACCTTGTGATATGAACACTCGATTCGTATAATTTTCCTTCAGTATCATATCGGATCGTATGATATTGTAGTGGTCAATTCTCAACCCCTCAGGAGGTCGCGACATTTGTCCTACCGGCAGGCATCGCTTGCTATCAGCAGGCCCAACTCACACGCAAGCGTTCTAATTTCTGCTCGTAATTCTTTGAATTAAAGTAGAACATCTTCTTTTTTTTTGGTTTTTCCCCTTTCAGGTTTTCACGTTAAATCTTTATGTTTGTTGTGATCTACTGGTCTATGTGACTTTGTTAATGTGGTGCACCTGGGGAAGTCCTTGGAGAATTTATCACACCATTTGGTGCTTTCATTTAGAGCTTCGAGTCCTCACTCAAGATCTCCTCCCCCAGTTTTAAACCCTTTCTCTAAAAAAGCCTCGTCAGACGGAGATGGCCCCGCCTAGAAGAAGCTCCTCCCAACCAATTGCCACCGACTCCTCAAAGGGTAAATCGATCGCCGCAGGAGGCACGGGGGGTGCCAACCCCCTCCTCCCCACCCTGACATCCTCAACGAAGAAGTCGAGGAAGCACATTCATCGTCAGCTCATTAGTTTGTGGCGGGAGCCAATGAACTCGGGACTCAACTTCCTCCTGAGGACCAACTCTTCCAAATGCTCACTAGTCTCCAAAATCAGTTGGATGAATAGTGGGTAGAGGCGGCCCGCGATTGTGAACAGGGAACCCATGAGCGCGAGGAGATCGCATTGGAGAAAGATCCATCGAACCGCATTCAGAACCAACTTCTCGCCCAACTCGAGGTCCTGCAAAGATCCCAGTCCTCCCATGACCACGGGGATGGAGGGTCTTGAGATGATCATTTATCACCTTATCCCAGCAACTCCACCAGTGTTGAGACCAGTCAGAAGCGCGACTGGTCTTATGTTCCCAGGGACTGTGAACGTTTTGCATCTTCTGAATCATACAAGGCTTCAAAAATTCCTCGCATCGAGGACATCACCAAGTGGTTCAGGAGCGCATCGAAGGATCGAACCGACATCCCTGTCACGAGATAGACTCATACAGCATGAAGATCTCTGGCTCCCCACTTTCAGAACGAATCATCGCCCACCATTTCCCAAGAAAGTTTGTGATGTCGAGCTTTGACCTACTCTAGAGCAACAGACCCCACCAGCATCTTCGACACTACCAAAATAAGATGGCAGTCTACTCGCATGGTGATTTCCTCATGAGCAGGGTGTTTTCCTCCAGCCTCAAGGGAGTACCTCCAACTGCTTCTCCTCTCTTTTGAGTCATTCACTCTGAGACTTCGAGAAAGTGTGGCAAGTCTTCTACAACCAATTCGCCTCCCCGCGCGAGTTCAAGAAGAACAACAATCACCTCCTCATAGTCAAGATGAAACCCGGGGAGAGTCTAAAGCACTACGTCAGATATTTTCAGAGCTAGATGACTCAGGCTTATAATTACAATGAAGATGTTGCAAGGCAGTGTTCATCAGTGGGTTGCAGATCACCCATTCTTTCGACAAGCACTTGTGAAGCACAAAGTCACCAAGATGAGAGACATCCTCTTTCGGGTCCAGAAGTATATTCAGATTGAAGACACGACCCGGAGTACAAGCAACTACTCCCCTAAGAAAGACGATGAGGGGGAAAAGCCAACGCTGCCACCTAGCGCTCCCAAGAAAAGCCAGAATCATGCTACTAGTAACATCAACAAGAAGCCATCGCAGAGCGAGACAAAGGCCAATGGAGAAGAAGAGGAGTTCATGCCCTTCAAAATCTCCATCACATATCTTCACAACCATCAAAGGTCAAGATTGGCTGAGGCGCCCAAGGCCACTCCCATTAAAGGGCCGGCGAGTAATGCGCCTTTCATGATGGAATGGGCCACCGAACTGTGGATTGTCAGTACCTTCGAAAACAACTTCAAGAGTTAGCGAATCAGGGATACCTCAAGGAATTTATCCTTAGCCTCGGGCAGACCTCAGAGCCCAGAGTGCACAAAGAAACTCTTGAGACATCACGAATAGAGGGACATGCGACACAAGCCCTCATCCACTACAGGAGGTGAACACCATCTTTGGCCCTCCTTGATTGAGGATATTGTTAGTATTTGGAGTGCTTCATATTCATTGGAGAAGAATTCAGGTTCAGGTGGAGGTGTTATAAGCTTCACAAATCAAGTACGGACATGTACAAGCATTGTGCATGCTATTAGTCGACTAATAGGTCTTATTAGTCAACTAGGTCATGGGCTAGTCAACTGATACTTTGGTATAGTCGACTAGGCCTTGCAATAAAAAAATTAGATTCTCAGATTGCATTATAGTAGTCGACTAGATTCTGGGTGTAGTCAACTAATACTAGGTGTAAGTCGACTAATGATTTGCCTTATTCGACTAATACATGTTCCGACAGTTTCCTTATATGGTTCTATTTCCTATTTTTGTTAGGATATGAGTTTTCTATTTCTCTTAGGCGGTGCTGATTTGGTTATTGGAGTTTGTGAAGGACTAAAATCATCCTAGGTGCCTATATAAACTCCTTGGGGGTGGCCTTTTGAAGGTGTGTTAAGAATTCAAGAGAATTTCAGATTTCTACCATTGAGAGTTATGTGAGAGAGAGATCTTCTTGTAACTCTTATATTTTCTTCTCTGATTTCAATGAAGATTTCTCTCCTCCTCCCTGTGGATATAGGCATATTATCGAACCACGTTAAATCTTATGTTTTTTGGTTGTGTGGTGATTTAGTTTCAATTTCTTGCTAGTGATAGATCTTCTATGCTTCCACTTCCGCTGTCGAGTCTTCAACTCAGTGTTTCTTTGTTGTTTGATCGGTGATAGATCATCAACAATAGGCATCAGAGCAGTGGCTAGCAATACGACCACGATAATCAAGTTTGAGGTGGTGAAATTCGACGGTAGACTAACTTCCTATTGTGGAAGATGCGAGTAACATCGATGCTCGTGAAGGAGGGCACACACAAGGCTCTGCTTGGTATTGAGAAGAAGCCATCGAAGATGGAGGATGATGAGTGGAACGATATTGACTCCTGCGCAATGGTGATGATTAGAACGTGCCTATCAAATGAGGTCCTCTATAACATGATGAAGGAGGAGACAACTGCTGGTCTTTGGTGTAACTGGAGAGCCTTTACATGATGAAGAGTTTGTTGAACAAGCTCTTCATGAAGAAGCAGTTATACAACCTTCAGATGAAGGAAGGTACATCTATTCTACAATATCTCAATACTTTTAATAAAATTTTAAACGACTTATTAGCTCTAAAGGCTAAGCTAGAAGAAGACAAAGTTCTTCTGTTACTCTCTTCTTTTCCATCAAGTTATGACCACTTGGCGACCACCATCATGTTGGTCAAGAGACCTTAAAGTAAGAAGATGTCAGGAAGATACTCCAGAATAACGATCTGATGAAGAAGATAGATTCTATGGAGGAGGCCTTAGGATTGTTTGTCAAGGGCCAGAGTGAAAGATCAAAGAGTAGGAGACCCAAAAGGGTTCCAAAGGTTTCTAGTAATTTCTCTTGCTACTTTTGCAAGTTACGAGGCCACATCAAAAAAAATTGTATGAAATACAAAGAGATGCTGAAAAGAAAAGACGATAAAGATTCTGATAGGGCTAGACCAGTGAAAAGTCAGATCAAGTAGGAGTTGTTGAAGAACCAGATGAGGATTCATGTGATGTCTTGATGGCTGAGTCAGAAATAGGTAAATACTCAGATGCTTGTTTACTTGACTCGGGGTGCACATACTACATGTGCCCAGAAAGGGAGTGGTTCAGTACTTACAAGCCTTATGATAGAGGTTCGGTCCTAATAGGAAACGACGCTGATCCGTATGAGGATGTTTGATGGATAGGTTTCGAAGCCTCACAAACGTTCGACATGTTCCTGATTTAAAGAAGAATCTTCTCTCGTTGGGAGCTCTGGAAGCTTGAAGTACACATTTTCTGGTGCAGATGGAGGAATCAAAGTTACTAGAGGCTCCATGATGATTATCAAAGGAGAACGGACAACAAACTTGCACAAGTTGACATGAAGCATTATTGTTGGTGATGCTTCAGCAGTAATAGAGAAGGAGAATACTACAAGACTTTAGCACATGCATCTGGGACACATGAGCGAGCGAGGTCTTCAAGCCCTACACAAAAGGCGTGCTCTACCAGGTATCAAACATTGCAAACTTGATCTTTATAAATTTTGTATTATGGATAGGCAACATAGAGTAGCTTTCTTTACATCACAGAAGAAGATAAAGGACTTACTAGATCTCATTCACACGGATGTGTGGGGGCCTTCTGTTGGAACTTATTTTGTTATGTTGGAACTTATTTTGATGATAACAAATGTAATTTATACTATTTTTGTGTATTTTTAGATATTTGTTAAAAGCCTTGATCACACACAAAATAGTCCTATTAGTAGACTTGACCTTTCCTATTAGTAGACTTGACCCTTTCTATTAGTCTACTTGACCCTATTTATAGTCGACTAATACTAAGTCTAGTCGACTAATACATATTGTAGTCGATTTATAATTTCTGCTGGTTCGACTAATAATAGTTTCCAGAGACTTGCATATCTATATCAGTCATGATGTAGTCGACTTGCTTTCTTTATTAGTCGACTAACCAAGTCAAATATGCCTATACTAGTCGACAACCCCCAATCCCTAGTCGACTTATAGTAGTTTGTAACTATTGTACAGTTATTGAATTCTGGTATTTTATCCAACGTTTTAATATTCAAATTTATCCTGATAACTGCCCGAACTGACCATAGATTTTACCTATAAATAGGGATGTTGTCCTAGGCTAAAACATCAATTCACATCAATAGTTTTTCTACCCAAAACTCTGTTCAAAAATCTATTTTTCAAAAAAATATTTTCACTTTCTATTCTTCACTCAAATTCCAATCCTCTAGTGAAGAATTCTGAGAGTCCACCTATAAGAGTCCTTGTTCATGATCACATACAGATTCAAGGCTTATAGGATTGATTATAATTACTCAAAGAGAAAGATTGTACAAGAGCGTCTTCGGGTTGAAGAGAAGTTGTACAAGGTGTTGTTGTCTTCTTGGTGTAAGAAGAGTTGTATACATTTGATAAAGGAGATTTGTCAAGTGGTGTACAAGGTGTTAGTTTTGGGTGTACAAAATCAAGGATAAGGAAAATCTCAAGCGGGTTGCTTGGGAATTGGATGTAGATCACGAAGACCGAACCAGGATAAAATCTCTTGCGTTTGCGTTTGCATTTTCTGAGATTTATGTCCTTGCAAGTTCTTTTATTTAACTCTAATATCTTTTTTTGAGTATTGTGTTGACGTAATTTTTAGATCCTACAATTGGTATCAGAGCCCTGCATACCCAGTCAACAACCTACAAGGATGGCAACGGAGTTTCCTTCATCACAATTCAGAGAAGGATATTCTACACAACGTCCACTACTATTTGATGGATCCAACTACAACTATTAGAAGTGTAGAATGAAGATTTACTTGCAATCGTTCACCTACGAACTATGGAATATAGTAGAAGCAGCGTACACCAAACCGACTACCAATTACAGTGCTTGGAGTGAAGAACAAAAGAAGTTAACAAATCTTTATGCCAAAGCAATGAACGCGCTTTTTCGTGCCTTGAACAAAGAAGAATTCAATCGCGTGTCAACCGCCAGATCTGCAAATCAAATATGGCAAACTCTACAGGTAACACATGAAGGCACAAATAAGGTTAAAGAATCTAAATTTTCTATTCTTGTCCACATGTTTGAACTCTTCAAAATGAAGGAAAATGAAACCATCTCAGAAATTGTTACAAGATTCACTGACATTATAAATTCCATAGTGGCCCTTGGAAAGGAATACACTCAAGTCGAAAAAGTGAGAAAGGTTCTTCGTGCACTCACACCAGATTGGGAGAAGAAGACTACTGCAATTGAAGAAGCAAATGATCTCCCAACTATGTCATTAGAAAACCTTATTGGTAATTTAATAGCATATGAAGTACAGCTTGAATATCGAAAGAAAGATAAACAACAACTTCAATTCAAGAAGAAAGTACTTGCCTTCCATGCATCCTCAGATACGGACAATTCAGATGACGATAAAGAGGAGATGGCAATGCTATCAAGAAAATTCAAAAAGTTCTTGAAGCAAGGTAAGTTTAATCCTACATGTTTGAATTATAATAAAATAAGTCATATGAAGAAGGGATTGCCCATTGCTAAAAAATAAAAGGAAATTCAAGAGCAAAAGTTCAAAAAGAAGAAAGATTATCAAGCATCATGGAAAAATAGTGATTCATCTTCCTCAGACGAAGAAGAAGCCACTGAACATGCAAATATTTGTTTCATGGCTCAAGAAGAAGATAAGGTACAATATACTGAACTCTTAGATGCATTTCATGAATTATACAACGATCTTAAGAATGAATTGATAAAGAATAAAATTTTGTCAAAGGAAAATGAAAAACTTATCAAAGAAAATTCATGTTATGTTTCTCAAATTTCTTCTATAAATTCTCAAAAAGATGATTTTGAAAAAGTTATATCATCATTGAAAAAGGATAATGAGAATTTTATAAAAGAAAATGTAATACTTAAAAAAGAAACTATATCTTTAAATGAAAGAATTTCTGTTTTAGATAAAAACATGACAAGTTTTAAAGATAAATATGAAGAACTTTTGAAAAAAGTGAAAAAGTTTAATAAAGAAAAAGAAAACTTAAATGATATATTGTCATATCAAAAGGTTTCATATAATCATTTTGGACTTGGATTTTCAAAAGCTAAGCATATTGGTCTTGGTTGTTCAAAAAATAATGTTGAAAGAACTACACATGTCTACAAAAAGAATAATGATAATTCTTTTAAGAAGACCATGAAACCAAAGTTTAAATATATTTGGATTCCAAAAAATCTAAATAATATGGACAAAAATGCTTATATTACATCATATGTACATGATATATGTAATTCATGCAATTATGTTTATACTAACAGATGTAAACCAAATTCAAATTGGGTTTGGGTTCCTAAAGGTTAATATTTTGATCATGTTATGATTGGTACCTTTAACAATGTTTTATCTTATAGGTACCATTCAAAGAAAAGAGAACTGATGATATAAGTTATTGCTAACATTTGAAAAATATCATATGTATGCTATGATGCAGGGCGAGAACACTTGTTATATATATATATTTGTTATAATCTGTTTTCTGCAGGGGAAATTTCTCTAAGGGGGAGCTTGTGCATACACACACTATCATCATCAAAGGGGGAGAATGTTGGAACTTATTTTGATGATAACAAATGTAATTTATACTATTTTTGTGTATAGATATTTGTTAAAAGCCTTGATCACACACAAAATAGTCCTATTAGTAAACTTGACCTTTCCTATTAGTAGACTTGACCCTTCCTATTAGTCGACTTGACCCTATTTATAGTCGACTAATACTAAGTCTAGTCGACTTATCAACTTTACTAGTCGACTAATATATGTTGTAGTCGACTTATAATTTCTGCTGGTCGACTAATAGTAGTTTCCAGAGACTTGCGTATCTGTATCAGCCTTGATGTAGTCGACTTGCTTTCTTTATTAATCGACTAACCAAGTCAAACATGCCTATACTAGTCGACTAACTCCCAACCCCTAGTCGACTTATAGCAGTTTGTAACTGTTGTACAGTTATTGAATTCTGGTATTTTATCTAACGTTTTAATATTCAAATTTGTCCTGATAAGTGCCCTAACTGACCATAGATTTTACCTATAAATAGGGATGTTGTCCTAGGCTAAAACACCAATTCACATCAATAGTTTTTCTGCTCAAAAACTCTGTTCAAAATCTGTTTTTTAGAAAACTATTTTCACTCAAATTCTAATCCTCTAGTGAAGAATTCTAAGAGTTCACCTATAAGAGTCCTTATTCACGATCACATACAGATTCAAGGCTTATAGGATTGATTGTAATTACTCAAAGAGAAAGATTGTACAAGAGCGTCTTCGGGTTGAAGAGAAGTTGTATAAGGTGTTGTCGTCTTCTTAGTGTAAGAAGAGTTGTATACATTTAGCAAAGGGGATTTGTCAAGTGGTGTACAAGGTGTTGGTTTTGGGTGTACAAAATCAAGGATAAGGAAAATCTTAAGCGAGTTTCTTGGGAACTGGATGTAGGTCACGAGGATTGAACCAGGATAAAATCTCTTGTGTTTGCATTTGCATTTTCTGAGATTTATTTCTTTACTTGAAAGTTCTTTTATTTAACTCTAATATCTTTGTTTGAGTATTATGTTGACGTAATTTTTAGATCCTACACCTTCGCCAGTAGCATCCATTGGGGGTGCTAGGTACTATGTTACTTTCATAGATGAGTTTTCAAAAACTTTCGGTATACTTCTTGAAACAGAAATCAGAAGTATTTCAGAAGTTCAAGGAGTGAAAAACTATGGTGAAAAATCAGATAGGGCGGAAGGCGAAAGTCTTGAGGTCTGACAATGGAGGCGAGTATACCTATAAAGGATTCAAAAACTACTTAGCAAGTAAGGGCACCAAACACATGCTAAGTATTCCAAGGCTACCAGAACAGCACAGAGTAGCAGAGCTATAAATCAGACACTTATAGAGCGTGCCCGCAGTATTAGATTACAGGCTGACATGTCAGAAGGATTTTGGGCAGTGGCAGTGAATCATGCGACTTATCTAGTAAACATATCACCATCAATAGCTATTGATCTTCAAATCCTAGAGGAGATATGGTGAGGAGAGTCTGTGGACTATTCAACCTTACGGATTTTCGATTGTCCGGCATATAGTTTTGTTAAAAGTCAGAAAAGAAACAAACTAAATTCTAAGTCTAAGAAATGTATCTTCATCGGGTTCACCAAATGAGTCAAGGGTTTCAGACTTTGAGATCCCAAGAAAAGGTGCGCCTTTACTGACAGAGATATAATCTTTGACGAAGATTCAATGTTGCAAGAAAAGTCAGAGATGGAGGATAAAGCGCAAGGTGGAGCTCCAGACAGTTCGACAGACACTCAGGAAAAAGAAGTTGAGTTCTTAGATAGCCCTAAAAGGTTTGAAGAGTCAGAAGAGGAAACTTTAGATTTAGATGAAGACGAACAGAAGGATGCTCAAGAGAAATCTAGACTGTTGAGGCGGTCATTCAAAGTTACAATGCCACCAACAAGGTATGGGTGGGAAGATGATCATGTCTTTTCGCATTAGTAACAGAATAGGAGAATCTGACAATTACAAGGAAGCAATCGAGGCAGATGACCACGGTGAAAGTACATCTAGAGGGGGTGAATAGGTGCAGCGCTAATCTAGGACAAATAATATGAAATTTAAAAACTAAAAGCTAACACACTACGTGTAACTAAGAGTGAGTCCGAATTCTTCGTGAAGGGCTCTGGAACTTCTTCTCACTATTCCTCTAAATTATGAGTTGATATGTTTCAATAGCTCCCTTGGTTGAACACAAGTGTGAGCACACAAACAATATCAAGCATGTACGAATATATGAGCAACAATGTAAGATATAAAGAGAAGAGAGTTGAAAAATAAAAGATCAAACGCAAACATATGGATATGTTTCGAGGTTCGAGCCACTGCTCTATGTCCCCGTCTTCACATAGAAGGATTTCCACTATGTCCTCACATGATCTGCGACAAAAGAGACCTCCACTGAGGAATTACAACTTATACACTGGGAGTACACAACTCCAATTCTCTCACACCTCTACACAAGAGGTAGGTACAAAGCAAAGAAAGATTACAACTTGATGATCACAATTATCACAAAACAATGACTTGGTGATCTCAAATGATCACAAACAAAATCTCTCACAAACAAGATCCTAGGGATAGATTTGCAATGAAGAGCTCAAGTGTGTGAATGAACAAAGTTTTTAAAAAAGAAAACACAAAGAAAAACTTTAGGGAAAACTTCATGATAAATAAAGAAATTGAAGAACTAAATTAGAATTCCTAAAATTAGGTTTTCTTTGATTTCTCAAAACTTTGAAACAATAAGAGATAAGAGTTTTAGCACAAAAACCTTTTTTAACGACTTGCTGAGAACACTTAAGAAGATGGAAAAAATTGCTCTTGAAAATCTTGTCTAAAACTGGCTAAGAGAACCCAAATATATATAGGGTCCCCAAAAACTCTTTCTCCCCTTTTGTCACTCATCAACAAAGGGTGAAGAAAAACATGATAAATATATATGCGATATGAATCCATGAAAAGGAGAGACTATTAGGAACTTTCCCTACCTACGTGCATTACATGAGAAAATGATGACTAAATCCTAACCCATATAAGTAAAGTATACAATATATAGTTGGAGATGTTAAGTTCCCCCTACACGCGTGTACCATATAAAGAAAAGATGTCATGCTCTTCTTTATATACGACACTCAGCATGAATTTATACATAGAGGAGATGTTAAGCTCCCCTTGCATATAAGCAATATATCTCAAAACAAAATTTTGATACTAATAGAAATAAATTTTGATACCAAAAAAAAAAAATTGAAAAACAACATGGATATAAACATCATATTAATTGAAATTAAATGATCCATGAAATTTTTTTTAAATACCAATAGAAAGTAATCGAAAGAAATCTTTTAAATTCAAAAATACCAATTGAAGGTAAACTCTAAACCATTTTGCAGTATAGATACCAATTGTAAATAATACCAATTGAAAGTTATTGATACCAATATTGAAAATATAAATATTTTCTAAAATAAAATCTTTTTCTCAAAAAAATGGGAATAAGATACTAATTGAAAGTATATGAAATATCAATTGAGATATAATGCATACATATATAAGAAAACACGAGTATATAAAAATAAAATATTATTAAAATCATGTATAACTCATAACATTCACCCTTTCATGCACATGTTTAAAAAGATATACAATGAGGTATACAAGGTATGGTTGCCCAACCACCCTCCCTTATAAGGTAGGGTTTTCAAGAATAAGATTTGAAAATAATTTTAGTATAGGTTGAAAACACTACCAATTGAAGAATATGAACTAGTTTTAAGATAATTTTGAAAACTAATACGAAATCTTTCAAGTAAGAAATAAAACAAATATATATTCCATAATATATGAAAATCACACGAGAATTGATACTCAAAATCTATAAAGCCCATAGATTCTCATGAATCTAAAATCATGAGTAAACACAGAATATAGAGTGTGCAAGAATTATGTAAGAAACATATGCATGAAAATAAATCAATGAAGCTCAATGAAATTTCTTTTTCATAAATATGAAACCGTAAAACATGAAAAATTCTATTTTCATTAAAAATTATTCAAGAAACATATACATCAAGATGTATATATGTTTTGTCAAAACTAAGGCATACATATTATTCAAACATGAATTGAGTCTATAAAATGGTACATGGCATATAAAGCAAGTAACTCAAGAATAAAACATGTATAAAATATAGTTTTAAACAAAATTTACATATACATGAGTTAAACATATTTTTATGAAAAACATGTACAAAATAGGAATACAAATTTAAACTAGGTTATACAAAGTAATGAGTGCACATGAGCAATGAAACACTCAAACATAGTAATCAAGTGTAACTCACTAATTGTATAGGTATAAGCACAAGTCTTAATAAAAATTACATCTAAACATGTAATCAAAAGATGATATGCTGAAAACAACAAACATGAAGGATAAACAAATATGATTATTAATCTAAATGCAAGAATTATTAACACTAGGATATACACATATAGTTAAATATTAATTGAGAATACTAAGAACATGGATTTATATAAGCATGGGTGTATCTCAAAGATTACTTATGTATATCACAAGTCTAATTAACATTGCATTCAAACATAATGAACAAGAAAATCAAGATATGCTAAAAAATCATCAATAAGAAAGCATGTAAACATAAACATGGAGTTAGAGATAGTTACCAAACCCAATAAACTAATCATTATATCTCCAAAACATGGTGGTCCTCCCACCAAAACTTCCTTAATAGTGATGCATCCAACATATTGTTCAATTGAGCTCAAACGCATCCAACACCAAGGCACCAAATCTCTCACGTCTTGTGAGAGTCCATACCTACATCAAATGCAATAGGAGTGGATTTTGGTACCCAAATTTTTTGGGTCCTTCGGGGTTAGCACCTTTCCTAACCCAAATAATCTTACTTGTAAAATTAGAAATATTTAATCTATCATAATAAAATTTTGCAAGGTGGCTTTTACGACTACAATGTGTACAAGTGTACACTCTAACATACAAAGAATCATGTGTGTGAGCATGATGAGCATGTGCATGCCGTGGAGGGTGTGCATGCATATGTGAAGCATGTTTCATTCGAAATATGAATTCTAATCTCTTGTTGTTCATGGCATATTGGCTCAAAGTGAAGCCCAAACAATCAACGCTCTTCTTCAATATGCAAATATCATTATTAATAGAAGAAGATATGGTGCAAGCATGAGAAACCAAATTCTTTTCACAAGAAAATGAAGTTATAGTAGCATGGCAAACATGAGAATCAAAATTATTTTTCAAAGAAACATTTTCTAAAGATATGCATTCCAATTATTTAGAAATCAACACTATTTTATTTTTCAAAGAACATTCTCTTTAAAACAAAATCAAGCTTAGAAGACAAAACACCATTCTTCTTCAAAACAACATCAAAATCAATTTTATTTTTCAAAATTTCATTTTCTTTTAAAGTAAGGTCAAGTTGAGTTCTCAAGAAATCCCTTTCACTTGAAATCTTAACCTTCTCTCTCAAAACCAAATCATATTTTGAAAACAAATTTTTATTTTTCCTTTTTAAAACAAAACTCTTTTTCTTTAACAATTTATATTTTTCTAACAAGTTTTCACAAAACATGGAAAGCTCTTCATTTAAAGCATGGGCATCCATACTGCTATCATGATCATCGGAAGAGCTAGCACAATCATCAAGATGAGATTCTGAAGTTATCTCAAGGGAGTAACCATGTAGCTCATTTGCTCGGACTCATCTCTAATGGGTTCTCTCTCCAAATAGTTTGAAGGTTGTTCCTTGAGAGAGGTCAATGTGTTTCACACTGCAAAAATAGAATAACAATAAGAAATTAAAGAAATATAATCTTTACTAAATGTGTGTTTAAGTTCCTCCATGGCTTGTGCATTAGCTTCTAGGTACTTGTCATTATCAATATAAATTTCTTGGTAGTGGCAAGATAAATATGCAATCCTAGGGTTTTGAGGTAAGCACTCATTTTAAATTTTCACATGTCAATGTTGGAAACATCAAACATGGGTGGTATAAGATAATTCATGAGTGAAGATAATATGTGTGCAAAATAAATACTAGATTCGCAAGTCAAAATCACACTCCTAGGTGATTAAACTGAATATCAAGAGCGTTAGGTCTGATTCCAATTGAAAGTACACTTAGAGGGGGTGAATAGTTATAATGCTAATCTAGGACAAATAGAATGGAAAGCTAACACACCAAGTGTAACCAAGAGTGAGTCCGAATTTCCCATGAAGGGCTCCGGAACTTCTCCTCACTATTCCTCTAAATTATAGTTTAAGGTGCTTCAATAGCTCTCTTGGTTGAACACAAGCGTGAGCACACAAATAATATCAAACATGTATGGATATATGAGTAAGTATAGAAATGCAAGATATAAAGAGAAAAGAGTTGAGAAATAGAAGATCAAACGCAAATAAAAGAATATGTTTCGAGGTTCGAGCCACTGCTCTACGTCCCCGCCTTCACACAGAAGGATTTTCACTATGTCCACACAGAATCTTCCACAAAAGGGACCTCTACCGAGGAATTACAACTTATACACTGGGAGTACACAACTCCAATTCTCTCACACCTCTACACAAGAGGTTGGCACAAAGTAAAGAAAGATTACAACTTGATGATCACAATGATCACAAACAATGACTTGGTGATCTCAAATGATCACAAAAAAATCTCTCACAAACAAGATCTTCGAGGATAGATTTACAATGAAGAGCTCAAGTACGTGAGCGAATAAAGTTTTTGAGAAAGAAAACACAAAGGAAAACTCTTGGGAAAAACTTCATGATAGATAAAGAAATTGAAGAACTAAATTAGAATCCTAAAATTAGGTTTTCTAATTTATAGCAATGCAAGATATAAAGAGAAGAGAGTTGAGAAATAGCAGATCAAACGCAAACATAAGGATATGTTTCGAGATTCGAGCCACCGCTCTATGTCCCCGCCTTCACACGGAAGGATTTTCACTATGTCCACATAGGATCTTCCACAAAAGGGACCTTCACCGAGGAATTACAACTTACACACTGGAAGTATGTTGGCCCAAAGGCCTATCACTCTAGTTTTGATGATGATTAATTCATATAGTTATAGTTTACTAATAATCTTGTGTTTATATAGTTTCAGTTATTGATCAAGATATTAGTAGGCATTTAGCTTCAACAAAGGAATTTTGGAGATAACACGTGTTGATTCAAGAGCTCACGCGTTAAGATCACATTTAGTACTCGGTTGGAGTCAAGCTCGTTGGATCGTGTTTGGATCGAGTCAACTTGGAGAAAGAGTTCTACAAGAAGACTTCAGTTTGTGTTTAGTTTAGATCTTGTGTAAAGATTAGATAGTGTTGATATGCTCAAGTTCACACACACACATACACAAGTTTAAAGTTTGGTTTTTGGTTTAACTGTTTTTGGATTTTATATCAAAAACAAAGATATATATCTTATATGTATATTAGATTCTATCTATATACAATATGCTTCAAATTTGTTTCAATATCATGTTTTTGTATATATACAAGTTTTGGAGAAAATGGTTTTTCATTTCAAAAATTCAAGTTTTGGAAAATACGGATTTTGTGTTTAAGCGTAATTTCAATATCACAAAAATGGTTCAAATAGTTTGTAATATGTGTTTATTTTTAGTCACACATGTTTGGTATTCAAATATCTTATGAGAACTTATTTTTGTAGAATTTATGTGATTTTATGGGATTTAATTGGTATTAAATTAACTAAAATTTCAATTCCAGATTTCCCAGCCAGACACACTGGCGGTCGACGGTCGATCGGACCAGGAGTCGGTCAACCGGACCGGTCGACCGATGTGCACGAGGAACGTACACATGGCCAGCCTAAAAGGCCGGTCGACCGCGCGGTCAATCGACTGAAAGCACCCAACTCTCGGGTGCTAGCCGGTCGACCGGGCGGTCGACCGAAGGCTTGGCCCGGTCGACCAGGCGGTCGACTAGAGGCTCAACGGTCAGAAAAATAACCGTTGGGCGGTCGACCGGAAGGGCATTTTTGCCCTTTCCTGCTACCAACGAGCAGAATTTTTGGAGGCTTATAAATAGCCCCCTCTTGGGCTATTTTAGATAAGAATTTCTAGAGCTATTTTTCACATCTTAACAAGTGTTTTAGCAACAAATTTTTAAAGAGTTTTTGGGCTATAAAGATTTATCTTTATTTTGTTACCAAGGGTTGGAAAAATCAAGGAAAAATAGAGTATTTGGGATATTTGTTTTGATCTTCATTTCTATCTTCTTCTTGTATTTTTTCCAAGTAATTTTTTTTGTGATTTATTTTTCAAACACCTTGATTTCTCACACTTGAGCTATCATATCTACCCTATCTGTAGGATCTTATTTTTGGTTAGAAAATTGGTTTGTGGTCTTTGTGATCACCAAGGTTATTTGTGATCTTTGAGATCACCAAGATTGTAACTTTCTCTTTACTTTAGTTTGTGCCTATCGCTCTAAGTGTAGAGGAGGTTGAGCTTTGGGTTTGTTATTATCCCTCTTGTGTAGAGGTGATTTTAGTGGAGTTTTGGCTAAGTACCTTATCCCTCTAGTGTGAGGTGATTGTTGTTTGGCTTAGTGCCTTATCCCTCTAGTGTGAGGTGATTGTTGTTTGGCTTAGTGTTCATCCCTCTAAGTGTAGAGGCGATAGTTGTTGTACCTAGCCTCTTGTGTAGAGGTTGTGTTGTTGGAGAGAGGAGTTGTGCACTCCTAGTTTGTATTTGCTAAATCCTCGGTGGAGGTTCCCTATGTGGGAGGTCCTGTGTGGACATATAGTGAAAATCCTTCTGTGTGAAGGCGGAGACGTAGAGTAGTGGCTCGAACCTCGAAACATATCTCGGTGTTTACGATTGATCCACTATCTCTAACTCTCTCTCTTTTATATCTTGCATTGATTCATATTGCTCATATCTTATATGCTTGGTATTGTTTGTGTGCCCATACTTGTGTTGAACCAAGAGAGCTTCATATAGCACCTCAACTCTTATTTAGAGGAATTTAGAGGAGATAGTCCAGAGCCCGTCACTGGGAATTCGGCTACACTCTTTAGTTACACTTAGTGTATTGCAATTAGTTTTTTAATTCCGCATTATTTGTTATTAGATTAGCCATACACGTATTCACCCCCCCTCTAGGTGTATTTTCAGAGTATACAACTCCAACTCTCTCTCACACCTCTACACAAGAGGTAGGCACAAAGTAAAGAAAGATTACAACTTGGTGATCACAAAGATCACAAACGATGACTTGGTAATCTCAAATGATCACAAACAAAACCTGTCACAAACAAGATCCTAGAGGATAGATTTGCAATGAAGAGCTCAAGTATGTGAGTGCACAAAGTTTTTGGAAAAGAAAACACAAAGAAAAAATCTTGGGAAAAACTTCTTGATAGATAAAAAAATTGAAGAACTAAACTAGAATTCCCAAAATTAGGCTTTCTTTGATTTTTCAAAACTTGAAAATAATAAAAGATAAGAGTTTTGGCACAAAAACTTCTGTTGAAAAGTTGCTGAAAACACTTAAGATGTAAAAGATTACTCTTGAAAATCTTGTCTAAAACTGGCAAAAAGAACCCATATTTTTAGGGTCTCAAAAAACTAGCCGTTGGGCTCAAGACCAGGCCAGACATGCCTATCGGTCGACCGCCCGTCGATCGGCCAACAGTCGATTTTTTTGACCGTTATGGTTGTCGGTCGACCGGTCGGTCGATCATCCCTAAGGCAAAGCCTTGTCGGTTGACCACTCGGTCAACCAGGGCCAACTCGAGAGATGGGTTGATCCAGTCATTCGATCGGCCCTAAGGCAATAGCTTGTGCACGTCCTCGTGCACATCGGTCAACCGAACGGTCGACTGAGCCTTGTTTCAGTCGACCGGTCGGTCGACCGGCAGCAACCCAAAAAACTGGGTTTATAAGATGAAAAATATGGTCTTATAAATACCTATAAATTCCCATAAAATCTCATAAATTCTAAAAAAAAGTTCATGTAAATATTTGAAGTACAAATATGTGTGACAAAAAATCAACACATATTACAAACATGCGAAGTATTTTTTAGGAATAGAAATTTAGGCTTAAAATAAAAAATATATTTTCTAAAACTTAAACTTTTAAATAGAAATCTGATTTTTTTCAAATTTGTATAAATACAAAAATAAGTTATTGAAACACATTTGAAGCATGACGTGTATGGATATAATCCAATACACATGGTAAGTGATGCATACTTGTTTTTGACAATAAATATCAAAATAAGTTTTGAAAAAAACAAAACTTAAAACTATGAACTAGATACATCAAAATAAGTTTTTCCAAACATATAAAGCATAAATGCATTAGAATGAAATCCAATATACATTACACCATGTAAAACTTATTTTGATGTAATCTATTTCATGAAACTAAAAGATGTATGCTTGAAAAGCCAAAACACAAAACTTGAAACTTTTTTTTATAAGTTTTGCATAAACCAAGTAAACATAAACTTTTAAAGTGAAACGGTTAAACCGAAAACCAAACTATAAACTTTTGTGTGTGTATACTTGAGCAACTCAAAGCAAGACTATCCTTACACAAGATCTAAATAATAAACAAACTTAAACAAATCTAGATACAAGTCTTCTTGTCGATATTCATCTCCAAGATGACTCGATCCAAACTTGATCCAAATAAGCTTGACTTCTCTCGAGTACTGGATGCGATCTTGAAGCGTGAGCTCTTGAATTAACATGTGATAGCTTCAAAATTTGATTTTGAATCCTTTGTTGAAGGTAAACACCTACTAAGATCTTGATCAATAACTGAAACTTAAAAAACACATGATCATTAGTACTATAACTATATAAGTTAATCATCATCAAAACTAAAGTGATGGGCCTTTGGGCCAACATAGGGTAAAAGATGAAGTCTTTGGATATAAACCAAACATGAACATTAATTGATCTTCCAAAGAACTCCAAGGCAATAGGTTACAGATGGGTCATTAACAAGAAGAATAATGAGCAGTACAAGACAAAGTTAGTTGCCAAGGGATATGCTCAGAAAGAGAGTATTGAGTACAATGAGATTTTTTCCTCCTATAGTCAAGTATACATCTATTCGGATGTTATTGGCGATAATTGTTAAGTTTGATCTAGGGTTGGAGCAGATGGACGTTAAAACACCATTTCTGTATGGTGAGCTGGGGTAGAAGATATACATGAAATAACCTGAAGATTATATTCAAGAAGGTAAAGAAAACAGGGCGTGTCTTCTAAAAAAGTCCCTCTATGGACTTAAGCAGTCTCCCAGGCAGTGGTAGAAACGGTTTGACTCTTTCTTGACCAAGGCCAGATACAATCGATGTGAGTATGATAGTTGTGTCTATTTTATGCAGAGTGATGATCCGACATATTTGCTATTATATATGGATGATATACTGATTTGCTACGAGAAACAAGACACATGTTCAGAAGCTTAAAGCTCATCTTAAGAAGGAATTTGACATGAAGAATTTGAAAGAAGCCAAAAAGATCTTAAGTATGGAAATCACTCAAGATAGAGGCTCACGCAGACTTTGACTATCTCAGGAGAACTATGTTCTCAAGGTGTTGGAGAGATTTAACATGGCAGAAGCAAGATCAGTCACCACTCCTTTGGCAGGTCACTTCGAATTATCCTCTTAGCAGTGTTCACAATTACCAAAAGAGGAGGAAAAGATGTCTCAAGAATCATATGCTAGTGCGGTGGGATCGCTCATGTATGCTATAGTCTGCACTAGACCTGACTTAACCTATACAGTTAGTATAATAAGTCAGTTCATGTCAAATCCAAGAAAGCAACATTGAGAAGCCGTAAAGTGAGTAATACGATATCTGCGAGGAACTGCGAGACTAGGCTTGGTGTTTCAGAGATTGGAAATGAGGAAGCCTAGGGAACTACAAGGCTATGTTGATACAGATTATGCGAGAGATCTTGATCAGTGAAAATCTACGATGGGCTATGTATTCACGGTAGCTGAGTGTCTCATTACTTGGATAATAGAGTTACAAGATACAGTTGCTTTTTCAACGACAGAGGCAGATTTCATGGCTGCAGTTAATGCATCGAAGGAAGCTTTGTGGCTGAGAGGATTGGTTGAGAAGTTTAGTATCATATAGGATTCAGTTTGGGTTCATTGCAATATCTACAGTGTGATTCATCTTGTTAAGGATCACAAATGTCACAAGCAGACATTTGCTCAAGGTCCAATTGCATCTACCATCAAGGGACCAACTCTCCCTACGTCTTGAAAGAGGACACACCTACATCAAATAAATTTGCTGTGTTTTTTGGTATCATACTTTCTTGAGTCCTTAGGGTTAGTACAATTCTTAACCAAACATTGTTCTTAATCACATACAATTTATCATATCAAAACTTGGCTAAATAGCCTTTGCAACTGCATGTGTACAAGTTTGCACTTTGATATGAGTACGAGCATGGAGTACATCTGAAGTGTGTGCATGAATGTGTAAAACTTATTTCTTGTAAAATATTGATTCCAATCTATTATGATCAAAAGCATAATTGCTCAAGGATGAACTCAAACATTCAAATTTCATTTTCAAAACTCAATAAGTTCAATTTCAGGAGAGATATTTGAATTTTTATTTTTATCACAAGAAGATTAAGCAATAGGAGCATGACAAGAATGAAAATCAAAATCTTTTTTGCATTTATTCAAAGAAGTATACAACTTTTCATTTTCTTTTAAAATAATATCAAATTGAGTTTTTAAAGAATTCTTTTCTTTTAAAACAAAATTCTTTTCTTTGAAAATCGAAACAATTTGGTTTTTCATGGACTCATTTTTATTTTTTTAAAATTCATTTTTTGAAATAATAGCAAGTTTTGAAGATAAAGAATTTCTAAGATCCATTTTCTTTCTTTAAATTCTTATTCTCAATTTTTAATAATTTATTTGTTTCAAATAATTCTTGATAAACCATGATAAGGCCATCATATGATATATTTACATTTTCATCAAGATTGAATTCAGAGTTACCTCAAGAGAGTCATCCCCTTGGACCATGAAGCACGTATCAGAAGTATTACTTTTTCTTCTAAGTCGATCTCCTTTTCATTTGAAGTCTATTCGCCAAGAGAGATCAGTGTATTTCATACTACAAAAGCTGAATCAAAGTAACTCTAGATAAATAATTATCATTTAGGGCTATTTTTAAGGAATGAATAGCTTTTACAATAGCCTCAAGAGATTTTCCATTCAAGAGATTAAATTCTTTAGTGATGACAATATATGTTGGCCCAAAGGTCTATCACTCCAGTTTTGATGATGATTAACTAATGTAGTTACAGTATTAATGATCTAGTGTTAATTAAGTTTCAAATATTCAATTAAGATCTTAGTTGGTGTTTAGCTTCTTCAAGCTAACACCTATTGATTTGAGAGCTCAAGAAGGAGTCTAGCTCAAAGGAATCTAGTTTAGATCAACTCAAGATGAAGAAGAAGATCTATTCAATAAGACGACTTGAATCTAGAGTTTATAATTTTAGAATTTATGTAAAGTTTAGATTAAGTTTGATTGCTCAAGCTTATACACGTACACACACAAAAGTTTGATATTGGTTTTCAAGAACAAAAATTTTGGTTTTTCAGTTTAACAAGTTTGTGCTTATATGGTTCAATATCAAAGAAATAAGTTTTATACATTGGAATATGTGTTGGATTCTATCCAATATATTAGAGCTCTATTTGTTCAAAGAGACCTATTTTCATGAGTTTAAGTTTTATTTCCATGAGAAGACATTTAACAGAACAAGTTTCTCAAACATGTTTTGGAAAAACTTGTTTCTTAATTTAAAGTTTAGTTTTTTAGAAAAACAGTTTTAATATAGTTTATATTTCGAGATTATATCTCTTTTCTCAAAAACAAAATCATATGTTTTGTAATATGTGTTGATTTCTGATCAAACATATTTGTACTCATATGTATTAACATGAACTTATTTTTGTAGAATTTATAGAGATTTATTGGGTGTTGTAAAAGATTTATAAAAATACAAAAGAGTTAGTTTTTAGGCTTCTACTGGTCGACCGTACGGTTGATTGCTAGCCATAACTGAGTGCTCTGTCAGCTGACTGTTCGATCAATCAAATGTGCACAAGCTTAGTGCTATGCATGTGATTAGTCTACAATTCTGCATTATTATATCGCATTCCCTACCGATTTATGAATAAAATATCATTTCTAATTGCGTTTTAGTCTACTTGCAGATAAATCAAGAGCCAATGGCCAAAGGATAATAAGAGCGTAATTAAACCCATTTTCGGGTAATTAAATCCGCAATTCTTGAAGGCCAAGTAAGGAAACTTCTAGAAGATGCATTGAATCTAGACCTTTGCGCACGTCAGACGAATATCCGGGCAAAAATACCAAAATACGAATATACCAAGATGGTCCTAGAAGCGACGGGAAGTTCCTTGCCAAAATCAGGGACCTAAGTCCCTGGTTTTGCTACGAAAATGAGGCAAATGCCGCATTTTCGCGGCAATTTGGTGGGCCCACGCGTCAATCTTCGACGCGTGGCCCCGTCTCGTCTTGTAGAAGCCCTATATGCCTATATATAGCCCTACAGAGACTCGGAACGCAAGCAGATTTTGTTTTTAAGCTAGGTTTTCTATCTTTTAGTGTAGGGTAGTGTAGGTGTTCTTCTTCTTGTATTTTGTATTTGCATTTCTTTTTAGATCTTGTAGTAGGGCTGAGAGATTCAGAGAGAGATAGAGAGATATTGATGTAATAGATGATGACAATCTATGTAAAGGTGTCTCCTTTCTTCTCCAATGTAATCTTTTCCATCTTCTACATGATGCTAGCTAGATTTTCTTCTCATGGTGACTAACTACTAACCACTAACTAGCTAACCACTTACTTGATAATCCACATGAATCTAGTTGCCTCTACAAGGTCTTGCTCTTGCAAGAGCCATTGATGGCTCATGATGATTGGTTCTAACATCTAACTTGCTAACTTGCTAACCAATCTAACTCTCTTATTTCATGCTTGCTTCAATGGTTCGATGATCTAATGTTTGTATTAGCTTGCTCTTGATGCAAGTTTGAATGTGAAGAACCATCTTATTTGCCATGCTTTGTATCGTCTCTTGAAGCCAAGGATTAGTGATGGCCAAGGATCCATGTGAGGTAACTATCACTAAAAGGTTAGCATATTAGTGGAGTAATTAGTAGTTAGAACCCATGAAATTTCTTTCATAGCATTCCTCATTCTTTTCAATTTGTTTTAAGAATCATTTTCAAAACTTTTTTATCTTTTTCTTATCGATGTTTTCACCAACTTCTTAGTTCACCTTTGTTTCATCTTCTTTTCTATTTTGTTTTCCAAACCACTTCTCTTTTATTTTTACATCGTCGTTTCATCGCCTTCTCCACCTATCACTTTCTGGATTTTCTTTTCTTTTCTCTTTTTCTAATTCTTTAACAAAGAAGAACTTCTTAACAACCGACGTGAATAAGGAATGTTAATGCTTCTATCGTCTCCCATCCCTATGGATTCGACCCGTTGAGCCAATGCTATAACCGAAGTATCGAGGGAACATTAGCACATACGAGCTTTTCATTGATTTCATAAAACACACATTTTATGAGTGCTGGTTCTGCCTCGATCAGCATGTCAGTAGACCGACCGATTAACCGCAAAAAAGTCTGTTCTCTGTTCTTGGTTTCAGTTAACACGCGGTAGCTAGAGAGTTGTGCTCTCTGTAGTTAGGCTCAGTCGACAGGCAGATCCAATGACTATTTTAATAGTAATTAGATGGTCGACTTCCTGGTTGACCGCAAGGACATTTCTAGTCTTGATTTGCACAAACGGCTAGTTTCTGTCTGGGTTATAAATAGGGGTTTTTGGCCTGGTTTTCACTAAGATTTAAAGGGTTTTTCAACCAATTTTCAAGTGCTTATTTTTCCCAAATTTAAGAGAGTTTTTCAACAAGTTTTAGAGTTTCAAATCCATATCTTTTAGAGAGTTTATGAAATGAGATTTTCTCAAAGTTTCATCTTTTAATTTCTTTAGTTTTGTCACAAGCTTGAGCTTTCATCTCCAAGTATATCCTTTAGGATCTAGTATTATGAGTTTCTAGTTTGTGATTAGCTAGTATTGTAATCTTTCCTTTGCTTTGTACTTTTCTCTTGTGTAGAAGAGTTTTAGCTTTGTGCCCACCTTTTGTGTAGAAGTCCATTGGCTTCGTGCCCTCTTCTTGTGTAGAGAATTATTTTCTTTGTGGAGTTCATTTATGAAAATAGTGAAAATTCTTCTAGGTGAAGACGAAGACATAGAGCAAGTGACTCAAAACTCAAAATATATCCTCATGTTTGCGTTTGCCATCTCTCAACACATTGATATTATTGTTCATTCATATATGCTTGATATTGTGCTTACACTTATTTTGATCTAAGAGAGCTATTAAAGCACCTCAATTCTTGTAAAAGATGAATCTTGAGAAGAAATTCTAGAGCCCTTCACCGAAGAATTTGGCTTCACTTTTTGAAATCTATTTGCGAGTTAAGTTATTTGTTAACTTAAGATTATAAATTTCGCATTTGATTAGCACATCACCTATTCACCCCCTCTAGGTGATTTTCAATATAAATGTTCGTAGGAAAATTGTGCACAAAAATTGTGTGATTTGGATTGTGGAATGTGTGCTCAAGATGATGCTACTGTTTCCTCAAAACTATCTTTATAACTAAGAAGCTAAACGAGTCGTGTCCACAAAGAAGGGAAGCGATAAAAGCATGTGTTTGGTTTGAAGATTTTTTTATTGAAAATAAAAGAGAGAAGGAATGTTGGGTGATGGTATGTGAAAAAAAAGTAAAATGGTTGGTTTATGAAAATGTAAAGTAAAAACAGAATGCGAAAGAAGGAGTTATGAAGTGGTAGAAAACAAGTTGTAAAAAAAAAAAATAACGGTTTCGAAAAAACTTCAAAATGAAAGAAGTGTTCTTAAAGAAAATGGAAAATGAAACAAGCTTTGAAAAGATGGTTTTTTTTTAAAAAAAACTTATAGAGCAAAGTTTTGAAAAGAGGAAAAAGTAGAGTTTGCTTTTAGATGGTGAAAATGCATGGCTAACCTCCTACTAATTGATCCCACTAATCGCTAACTTTCTTAATGATAAAGTCTCAAATGGATCCTCGGCCTTCACTATTATTGTGCTTTGAGAACATGTCATGTGGAATTCGAATTAAAGTTCTTCCCCTGTCACCTTGCGTTACACGACAAAAACTCGAATGTCACCCCACCAAGATCCATTTTAAGGTGAGAATGGGGTGAATTACAAGTGCACGATCGGTATCGGCAAGGATGAATGGTAGTCTCTAACTCACCAAACAAAGCAAGGTTAGTACATAAATAGATCATCAAGAACACATAGTTAAGCTTGAAATATGAGAATTAGCTTACATATTAGTGTGTTAGAGTTAGAACCCTTCATCGTAAGCCATCTACAGCTCTTGCATGCACAAGGCTCATTGTGATGCTCATTGATTCATGTGGGTTAGTAATGAAGTAGTTAAGGATTAGTGGGATAGTAGTTAGTTAGCCATGCAAATAGAAAAGTTAGCTATTTATGAAAGAAAGAGCAAGAAAGTAGTCATTCTACACTATCTACAAGGAAGAAGAAAAAGCAAGTAAAAGAGCAATGAAAATAGAGGTAGAAGATGAAACAATCTTGTATAGATTGGTCACTGATCCAATACAGAACTTTCACCCTCTCTCCTTCTAATTTTCTGGACAAAACAAGAGAAAGAAATTACAAGATATATCTAAAGAAAAATCCTAAGAGAAAATACTAGAAAATTTCTAACTCCCTCTCTCGGATAACCAGAGGGGTTATTTAAAGTATCAAAACCCTAGCACCAATAAATATAGGCCGTCGAAGAAAACGATGCATCAGTGTTCAAGACTTAGCCATGGACATGCGAATTTGGTCGCGAAAACACAGTCTGTTGCGACCAATAGGCTTCACCAGCGCCTACCAGGTTGTCTCTGCGCAGGTGTACTTGTAGAAGGTTCCATTCTTTGAATATTCTCAGAGTTTGTCAGCAGGATTGGGCTTCATGGATTGGCCTCTCTTTAAACTTCACAAAAATCACTAAATTAATTAAGATTTTGTTGGCCCAAAGGCCTTCCACTCTAGTTTTGATGATGATTAACTCATGTAGTTATGTTTACTAATAATCTTGTGTTGTTTAAGTTTCAGATCATTAACCAAGATATTAGTTGGTGATTAGCTTCAACAAGGTGTTTAGAAGCTTTTCATGATGATTCCAGGGCCAAAGCGTCAAGATCATACATTGCCTAGCCCATGGATGGAGTTTTGGAGCAAGTCTACTTGAAGATGAAGATCATCAAGAAGACTTAGGTATTCATAGTTTAGATAGTGTGTTTTTAGATCCATTTGTAAAGTTTAGTATAGTTGATATGCTCAAGTGCACAACACACACGTTTTCATGTTTTGGATTTGGTTTTCATGAATAATAGATCAAAACAAGTTTACTTTATTTCTATGTATATTAGATATGTTCTAGATATACATACATGCTTTAAACTTGCTAGACAAACTTATTTTGACTATCCTATTCATGATTTCGAAAAATCAAGTTTGATGAAAATACAAGTTTTGCTTTTGATAGAATTTGCAAGACTCAAAATGAATTGATATGATTAATATATGTCTTGAAATTTTTATCACAAGTTTGTGTTTCCATATAAAATGATAAAATTATTTTGGTGATTTTTAGAAGTGTTAAAAGATTTTTAGAAAATATTTTAACATGTTTTTCTGACCCAGTTTCTGTTCCAGGCTTCTATTAGTCGACTAAGTCAACTGACCTAGTCGACTAGGCAGAGGTCGGTCGACCGGGTCGGTCGACCGACGTGCACAAATCTGTGCACGTTTGGAGCCTTTGGGACGGTCGACCGGGTCTGAGAGCTCTGCTCTCTGTTTGTTTCGGTCGACCGGGCCGGTCGACCGCAGTTGCCCAACGGTCATATTTCTGACCGTTGGCGGTCGACCGGGCCGGTCGACCGTTGCCTGTCAGAGCTGCCAGCTCAGCTCTAACGGCTAGTTTGTATCGGGCCTATATAAACCCCATCTCTTTGGGTTTTTGGCCAAGGTTTTAAGAAGAAAAATTTCAGTGATTCTCTAGTGTTTAAACAAAAAAAGATTTCATCTTTATTGTTTTTGGGTTTTTGGAAAATCAAAGAAAACTAGGGTTTTGGGATATTGATTTGATCTTTAATTTCTATCATATACAAGAGATTTCCCAAGTAGTTTTTCTTTGTTGCTTGTTTCCAAAAACACCTAGTTTTTCACACTTGAGCTATCATACTATCCTAATCTATTAGGATCTTTGTTTTGTAGAAAAGAGAGAAAAAGAGAAGTGTTTGAGGTTAAGCCTCTAAGTTGTAAACCCTCCTTGCTTTTGTTGTATCCCTCTTTGGTAGAGGTTGATCGGAGTGGTATTGTGGTTGGATCCCTCTTCGGTAGAGGTGATTGTGTTTGTATTGGCTACGGGCCTTATCCCTCTTCGGTAGAGGTGGATTGTGGTTGTATAGCCTCGGTGGCTTTGTAAGGATTGAGAGAGGAGTTCGGTACTCCTATAGTGGATTGAAAATCCTACACGGTGGTGTAGGCGGGGATGTAGAGCTAGGGGCTCGAACCTCGAAACATCTCCGTGTGTTTGCGTTTGATCCAATTTCTCTCAACTCTCTCTCTCATTTATTTGTGCAAAGCATCATACATAACATCATATCATATTTGCTTGTGTTGAGCATTATTCTTTCATAGCATATTATATACATTGCTTGTGTTGCCATTGCATACTCCATATTGTTATATCCTTGATTGCTTGGCTTGATTGTGTGTGCACATTGCTTGGATTGCTTGTGTGTGTGTGCCTAACTTATACTCATCCAACAAGAGCTTCACATAGCGCCTCAACCCATTTCAAGGGGAATCAAGAGGAGTTAGTCCAGAGCCTCGCAAGGGGAATTCGGCTACACTTGTTGTATTGTATTAGTTTGTGCAACATTTGCATTAGCTTCCGCATTTAGCGCACTTAGTTTTGCATTTAGTTTTAGATTAGCACTAACACCTATTCACCCCCCCTAGGTGTTCCCCTTTCAATTGGTATCAGAGCTAGTGCTCCTGATATTAGGGTTAACATCCTAGGAGTGAGATCCATTTGCTTGCTAATCTATTGTTTGCATTTGCTTGTTTTGCACACATATAGTTTATCATGGCTTTCATGACCCCACCTATGTATGACCCTTCCAACATTCATGTTTGGAAGATTAGGATGACCGTTTATTTACAAACCCTAGGTCATAAAGTTTATCTTGCCATTACCAAGGAATCCTTCCTTAGTGATAGTAATCATATAGGGGCCAATGCACAAGCCCTAGAGGCCATTAGAAGCACTTTATCTAAAGATTATCTTTTGCTTGTTTCTAACATTGATTCCGCTTTTGTAGTGTGGAATATGTTGACAACCACCAACACCTCCAAGCTTCAAGTCCAAATCCAACAAGAAGAGGAATCTAGTGGAGAATCTGAACCACAACAATGCTATATGGTCCAAGAGAATGACTCCCTTGAGGTACACTCGGAAACTCAACTAGATAGTAATGATTGTGCTAGTTCTTCAAATGATTATGTTGACTCCCATGCCTTGAATGAAGAACTATCCATAGTTTGTGAAAAATTAATAGAAAACTATAAAGTTTTGAAAAAGAAGAGTCTAGGCATTAATAATGAAAATAAAAATTTGATTGCTAGACTTGATGTTGCTTTGCAAGAGAAAGAGGAGATTGCTAATGAGAGGGATTCATTAAAATCTCAACTTGATCTTGCGCTTAAAGAAAATGAGTTTTTGAAAAATAAAAATGATTGCCATGTTCTTTTGAAGAAAAATGATAACTTGTCTTCAAAAGTTGATTTTATTTTAAAAGAGAATGTTGATTTGAAAAATAAAATTATTTCCATTTCAAATGATTTAGATGTGTGTTTAAAGAAAAATGTTGTTTTGAAAAATAAGATTGATGAACATGTTTGCCATGCTAGTGTAGTATCACACACTCCACCCATTGCATGCTCCACTTCTTCTAAGATTAATGATGATATTTGTTTGCTTAAGAAGAAGGTTGATTGTTTGGGCTCCACTATGAGCCAATGTGCCTTGAACCACACACGCTTGGAATCCTTGGTTCGAAAGAAACAAGTTCCATCCTTTATGCATGCACACCCTCCACGACATACACATGCTCCTCACGGACACACTTCTCACATGTATGCTCATGTGTACACTTGTACACATTGTGGCTGAAAAGGCCATCTTGCTAAATTTTGCTATGATCGTTTACATGTTGAGAATTTAGCAAAGAAGTTTGTTTGGGTTAGAGAAGGGACTAACCCCCATGGACCTAACAAGATGTGGGTAGCAAAGACCACCCCTCCTATTATTTTTGATGTAGGTGTGGGCTCTCACATGACGTGAGAGTGATGACACCTTGGAGTGGATGCGTTCCGTGCTTAAAGGAGATTAAATGGATGCATCACTTTCAAGGGAAGTTTGGTGGAGATGACCACCATGGTTTGGAGATAAGGAGAGTTGCTTCTTCGGTTTTGGTAACAATCCTTTACTCCCATTTATTATTTACATGCTTTCATAATTAAAATTTTTAGCATGTTTTGATGTTTTATAGCATGTTTCATTGTCTATGAATTAGTATGTAAATGCCATGATTATTAGATCCTTGACATACATGTATAGTATTTGAGACACACATGCTTTCATGAACCCATACTTAGTGTTCTCACTTTTGTTTAAACTATAATGTACATCATGAATCTAATACATGTGAATTTACATAATAATCATGTTTTTAGTTTTATCATGATGATTTTTATATTTGTTTTTGATGCTTCATGTTAAGATTACTTGTTTAGATGTTAGTTTTCATTAAGACTAGGATTTATACTTGTACATATAGTGGGCCACAAATAAATCTATATATGTTTGGGCTTGAATGCTTATTTGAACCCATTAGATGTACTTGTATAGTCTAGTTTTGATGATTCATACATTTTAAACTTGTATTCCCATTTTGGATTTGTTTTATGATTGTGAGTTTTCTCTTCATGTATATGTTTGTATTGCCAAACTTTAAGATATACATGTATACCCCTTGAGTCATTTGCCTTTCATGCAAATCTATGTATATGGACTCAATTGTGTTTAGAGATATGTATGTATACTTGTTGTGTTGACAATTCATACATATACCTTGAAATGAAATGTGTTTTGGTGAAGATTTAGCTTTTCTTGATTTTGTGTTTAATTGTTTAACTTCATGTATATGTCTATCTTGTCCAAACTATTAGATATACATGTTTATCCTTTTTGAGCCACGTGCCTTAATGCATATATTTTGTGGACTCGTTGTGTTTTGGATATGTATGTATACTTTAGTTTGTATTTGACATACATATGCCATGAAGGTTAAATAAGTTTTGATGATTTTCGTGTTTTCAATGTTTAAGGAATAATTGAGTTTTATTGAATATTTTCATGATTATGATATTCACACTTTATTTGTACACTCACATTTATTGCTTGCTCATGTTTTGTATTCATGAGTCATATTTATGCCTAATTGAATTAGAGTGTTGATTATCATGTGAATTTCATGTTTTATGAAAATTATTTTTAGTTTATTCCTTGCTTGAAGGATTTCGCACTAGTTAACAAGTTTTTCATTTTGACTAGTTCGTATTCTTCAATTTGGTAGTGATTTTCAAACAAAACTACATTTTCAAATCTATTTTTGAAAACCCCTACCTTCAATGGGAGGTTGGAAGGGAGATCATGTTCATGTATGCTTTAAATGAAAAGCATTTAAAACTTGAATCATGATTGGGAGGTAGTAATATGAGATATACATTTGATTTTATTGTTATGTCAATTGGTATCATTGAACTCTTTCAATTGGTATCATTTTGATCTTTGTGTATACTCATATGTTTATTGTGTATGTATATTTTCAATTGGTATCATCTATTGGTGATTGGTACTCATTCTATTTCATACACATATACTTGTTTTATTTGTGCTTGAGATATAAATTTTTCACAAAATCTTGTTTATGCTAGTGCTTGAGCTTCAATTTTGTTTCAATTGATTACTTTTAAATTGGTATCAAGCCCATGCATCTTTTTGGTTGGTATTTCATAAAGGGGGAGAAAATTTAATTTTGTCTTTCAATTGGTGATTCTTCAATTGGTATTTGTTTCCCACTCCCTTACTTTATGATTGAAAATTTCATATTGGTATCATATGTTTAATATGAAAATTATTTACAATTGGTATCAAAATTTTGTTTAGACATTCAAATTTATTATTGTTTAATTTCAATTGATATCAAGATGTTTCATGTGTTTTTGCTTAAAATTGGTATCTAAAAATTTTTTTAAAAAAATATAAAAGTTTTGATTTGTATTGACTATATGCATATAGATTCATGATGAGTGTATCTTGTATTGAAGAGCTTAACATCTCTTCGTTATGTGGTACACGTGTGTAGGGGGAGCTTCACATCTCCTCTTATTCATTACATAATGTGTGTTATGTGAATTAGGGCTTAACATCCCTCTTTCATGTAATGCATATGTGTAGGGAAGCTAACTTAGCGTCTTCCTCTTCATGAATGTATATAGCATATAACTTCTATTAATATCATGTTGTTTATAGTCACCCCTTATTGACCTTGTTTTTGTTTTAGACAAAAGGGGGAGAACATTATTTTATTGTTTGGATTGTTTAACCCCTTCTTAATCTTTTTTGACAAAAAGGGGGAGAGAAAAAAATTGTTTGATTTGATTTTACTTTGTTTACCCCTTTGTTGATGATTGACAAAAAGGGGGAGAATTATTTGAGAGTTTAACATGTTTTTATATATGCATACTTATGTTTTTGCATATATTAAGTTTTATTGTTGCATATATTAAGTTTTATTGGTAAGTTTTAAGTTTTATTGGTATCTAGAGCATCTAGTGTTTTGTTAATGTTTTATTAATTTAATTGGTATCTAGAGCTTCTAGAATATGTTTTATGCATGTTGATGCATACATGTTTATATGCATACTTGTGTTTAGTTGTCTTATGCTTAACAAATAAACAATAGATATGCATATATGTTTTGTTTTACAAATGTATGGAGATAAGAACTTGATGACTTTTATGATTATTTGAAATGTTGTATTTGCATACATGTCATACATTTGCATACATATTTATGAGCTTCATTGTCATATATTGTTATTTGCTTATGCATGAGTTAAGGGGGAGCTTCTTTGAAGCTTAACTTTAATCCATGCATATATAACTCCATGAGTTTTGTCATCATCAAAAAGGGGGAGATTGTTGGCCCAAAGGCCTTCCACTCTAGTTTTGATGATGATTAACTCATGTAGTTATGTTTACTAATAATCTTGTGTTGTTTAAGTTTCAGATCATTAACCAAGATATTAGTTGGTGATTAGCTTCAACAAGGTGTTTAGAAGCTTTTCATGATGATTCCAGGGCCAAAGCGTCAAGATCATACATTGCCTAGCCCATGGATGGAGTTTTGGAGCAAGTCTACTTGAAGATGAAGATCATCAAGAAGACTTAGGTATCCATAGTTTAGATAGTGTGTTTTTAGATCCATTTGTAAAGTTTAGTTTAGTTGATATGCTCAAGTGCACAACACACACGTTTTCATGTTTTGGATTTGGTTTTCATGAATAATAGATCAAAACAAGTTTACTTTATTTCTATGTATATTAGATATGTTCTAGATATACATACATGCTTTAAACTTGCTAGACAAACTTATTTTGACTATCCTATTCATGATTTGGAAAAATCAAGTTTGATGAAAATACAAGTTTTGCTTTTGATAGAATTTACAAGACTAAAAAATGAATTGATATGATTAATATATGTCTTGAAATTTTTATCACAAGTTTGTGTTTCCATATAAAATGATAAATTATTTTTGGTGATTTTTAGAAGTGTTAAAAGATTTTAGAAAATATTTTAACATGTTTTTCTGACCCAGTTTCTGTTCCAGGCTTCTATTAGTCGACTAAGTCAACTGACCTAGTCGACTAGGCAGAGGTCGGTCGACCGACGTGCACAAATCTGTGCACGTTTGGAGCCTTTGGGACGGTCGACCCGGACGGTCGACCGGGTCTGAGAGCTCTGCTCTCTGTTTGTTTCGGTCGACCGGGCCGGTCGACCGCAGTTGCCCAACGGTCATATTCTGACCGTTGGTGGTCGACCGGGCAGATCGACCGTTGCCTGTCAGAGCTGCCAGCTCAACTCTAACGGCTAGTTTTGTATTGGGCCTATATAAACCCCATCTCTTTGGGTTTTTGGCCAAGGTTTTTAAGAAGAAAAATTTCAGTGATTCTCTAGTGTTTAAACAGGTTTTCAAAATAGTTTTTGTGCTAAAAAGATTTCATCTTTATTGTTTTTGGGTTTTTGGAAAATCAAAGAAAACTAGGGTTTTGGGATATTGATTTGATCTTTAATTTCTATCATATACAAGAGATTTCCCAAGTAGTTTTTCTTTGTTGCTTGTTTCCAAAAACACCTAGTTTTCCACACTTGAGCTATCATACTATCCTAATCTATTAGGATCTTTGTTTTGTAGAAAAGAGAGAAAAAGAGAAGTGTTTGAGGTTAAGCCTCTAAGTTGTAAACCCTCCTTGCTTTTGTTGTATCCCTCTTTGGTAGAGGTTGATCGGAGTGGTATTGTGGTTGGATCCCTCTTCGGTAGAGGTGATTGTGTTGTATTGGCTACGGGCCTTATCCCTCTTCGGTAGAGGTGGATTGTGGTTGTATAGCCTCGGTGGCTTTGTAAGGATTGAGAGAGGAGTTCGGTACTCCTATAATGGATTGGAAATCCTACATGGTGGTGTAGGCGGGGATGTAGAGCTAGGGGCTCGAACCTCGAAACATATCCGTGTGTTTGCGTTTGATCCAATTTCTCTCAACTCTCTCTCTCATTTATTTGTGCAAAGCATCATACATAACATCATAACATATTTGCTTGTGTTTAGCATTATTCTTTCATAGCATATTATATACATTGCTTGTGTTGCCATTGCATACTCCATATTGTTATATCCTTGATTGCTTGGCTTGATTGTGTGTGCACATTGCTTGGATTGCTTGTGTGTGTGTGCCTAACTTATACTCATCCAACAAGAGCTTCACATAGCGCCTCAACCCATTTCAAGGGGAATCAAGAGGAGTTAGTCCAGAGCCTCGCAAGGGGAATTCGGCTACACTTGTTGTATTGTATTAGTTTGTGTAACATTTGCATTAGCTTCCGCATTTAGCGCACTTAGTTTTGCATTTAGTTTTAGATTAGCACTAACACCTATTCACCCCCCCTCTAGGTGTTCCCTTTTCAGATTTTGGGGGCCTCCTTCTTTATTATGATTTGGACCTAAAAATAGAAGGGAAGTTTTATTAGTAACAAAATAATATCACTAAAAATGGGAAATGTGATGAAATAAATGCAATAAATGAACACTAATCGCACCCCATACTTATTCTTTTGCTCATCGCTGAGCAAAACAAACAAAAGATAAACTCGTTACAAGCTTATTACACTACTTTTACAGGCGACGCGACTGCACTGAGCTTGTGCAGCAAGCTGTTAAACCTTTAGGTTTCCCCTAGAGGAGGAGTTTTATCTCCTGAGAGTTTTCAGCAGATTACATCCACAAAATCCAAAAAAAAAGGAGAGAAATGTAAGTATCTTGAAAATCACATTTTGAAAAAGAGGCACAATTTTGAAATATTTTTGCAAAAATAAAGTATCTACATTCATAAGTCCACCAAAAATTATTCATCCTTAAACTTAGTCTAAATGCAAGATCTTATTTATCCATTAAGGTAAGAATCTTAAATTTTATTGAATAATCTTATCTTTCAAAAAAACATAGATAATATGCGCTTATGATAGTGTGAATTTTGGGATGTCAACTCCAACTATGTTGCCATATTTATTTATTTATTTATTTATTTTTATTTTATATTTATTATTTTTATTCCTTAGTTTTCTTAGGCTTTCTAGTTTACCCCTCCAGTGAGCCTTTAGCCATTGACTACTAAACCAGATGGCTTTAGGGCACCGGATGAGAAAATATCCCTCGGGCTTAAGAATTCGGGCAAAAAGGCTACAAAACTTTTAAGGAGTTTATTTATTTTGACCACCATTAGGCATGACTAACTATACTTCCCAAGGTACAATTAACCAGCTTAATTAGTGGCCAAGTGTGTGTGTGTGTGTGTGTTTCTATATATATATATATATATATATATATATATATAATATATATATATATATATTATATATATATATATATATATATATATATATATATATATATATATATATCATTTTAAGTTTTTGTTTCCATCCCAAAAATGTGTAAGTGTGGAGTGCATATTTTCTAAGGTTAACATGTAAGATCATATTATCTATCCGATTCTTCTTCTTATTCTATAATATTTAAACAAGATCCTTTATTTTGATTACGTTTAAGAAATCTTTGGTTTCCTAATTCCAAAGATTAACTAAATTTTCTTTAAAATAAATAAAATTGTTACCATATATTCAAAAAGTTTTTTTTATAATTATTATTATTATTTTTTTAAAGAAGCTGAAAACCTCAAAAACAAACCTAAAAAGAAGAAAATCCTATGTTAGTACCCTCCCCCATACCTTTCTTATGCATTGTCCCCAATATATGACATGAATGCAAGAATACATGAAATGGTGAATGTACAGTATCACATTTGTCGTCGACTCAGTCCGGCCGAGATGCTCGGATTGGCCGATTGCGAACGTCTCAACCCCTCCTCAATACCGTCTAAATGAGAGGTCTGCTCCTCCATCTGCCTATGAAACTGAGTCTGTCCCCTAAAGATCTTCTTCATGCCTTTCCAAATGGAAGAAATGAAGGAGCGAGTATCTGTGGGTGGTGGCTGGTTCCAAAATTTGGGCTCTTCTTCCTCCTCCATGTGTTCCTCAGAGGAGGAATCAGCTGATGCATTCTCAAGTAGATAGTAGGTATCCATACCCAGTGGAGGCAACTATTATTCACACTTGTGATCCTCTTAGGGGCCATGAAGATTCGATCATGTGCCAAAAATTCCCCATCTGGCAGAAAATTTCTACACAGAAGGGTAATAAAGGCATGGTGTGAATACTTCGTGCCCTGAGTGTACTGTGTGTTGGATATAAGGCTTTGCATAATGACTGTGTTCAAACAGACTGAAAGCTGTACATACATAAGGCTGCGAATGATTTGCAGCGCGTGTGTGTTGAAGGATGTGGTATGATCAAAGCCAAGGATGTTGCGTTGGATCCATCATCCAACATAATGTACATTGCAAAATGTTGTGCGAGCCTTAATATCACGATCCAATTCCGTGCACCGAACTCACATAACAGTCATGTAATCAATAAGTGGTAAGCGTGCAGGGTACTTGGGTAAACTGGGAATCTGTGTAACCTTAGCTATTATGTCCAATGTGACAAGGAGGTCCCAGAATCAAAATGGACCTTGAATTGATTATGGTCTACGTCTAATGTGGAAGTGTCTATTCTAATTAAAATCGCTTGACAAGTTCAGGGCAATAGAACACATCATAATCAGAATTATCATAGAATAATGTATACCAATTCCTCTCCCTTATTCTATTTATAAATGTATGGCCATATTGATTAACATCAGTGAATATCCTAGAAAATTCTTTTTCAGCAAAGATCATTGGGCCCATGGTATTTAAAGACAAGAAATCAAGATATTGAAAGATATGTGCAAACCTCCCCCGGAAACCATAGGGGGGAACTCAATCCAAAGAATGCCTCTTGCAGTCTAAGCATAGCAACAGAGGAAGATAATAGCAGATCTGAGATCTACTGTTTAGATCGATTAAGTTAAATGTTGTGACGCCACTGGGACTGGAAGTTGGCCTTGAAAACACGACTTTTTGGGAGCGGCCGCGTCAAAGTTGAAGAATCAGGGGATGAGATTTCCGTGGTTACAGTGCAGACTCTCTATCACTCTAGGTCTAGGGTTTGTTTTTCAGTTTGAAGACACGGGAGAGAGATGAAGAGGAGTTATATAGGAGGGTGAAAATTCAGTTTCCTTTTTTACCCTTTCTTAGAAATAGGAATTCTTAAGATGGGATTTTAGGAATTATTTGATGGATTAGTTCTGTTTATATTTATGTTTTATTATTTATTTATTAATTATATATTATTACTAGTTTATTCTTCTTTTTTATTTAATTTAATTTTCCTTGAATGTTTATCTATTTACAGCGAAGGGGAAAACACAATGCAAACCTGGGTCAGTTATAAAATGGGTCATAGAGACCCATTACCTTATCCTCATCTGTCTCCAGTTTGGTGATCAAGAATGGCTTGAGTCTTTTTCCGTTCACTTTGAAAGTTTGGCCATTCTTTGGATTAGAAATTTTCACTACACCATGTGGAAATACATTGTGTACCGTGAAATGTCCTGAGCATCGGGTTTTTAATTTGCCAGCAAAGAGATGAAGCCTAGAATTGTAAAGCAGAGCTTTTTGTCCTAGGACAAAATTCTTTCATGTATGGATCGGTCATGAAAGATTTTAGTCCTGCTTTTGGTGATCTTAGCATTGTCATAAGCTTTGTTTCGTATCTCCTCTAATTCCAAAATCTGTAGTTTTTGTAGATCACTAACTTTATCCAAATCAAAATTTAGTTGTTTAATTGCTCACAAAGCACGGTATTCCAATTCAACTGGCAGATGGCAGAATTTTCCAAATACTACTCGATATGGAGACATACCGAGGACAGTCTTAAAAGCAGTCCGACAAGCCTATAGTGCATCTTTTAGCTTTATGGACCAATCATTTCGGTTTTGTCCTATAGTTTTTTCCATTTCTGTCTATTTGTAACCTCAACCTGCCTATTAGTTTGAGGATGACGCGTCGTGGATAATTTATGGGAAATCGAATATTTACGCATTAGGGCTTCAAAAGCCCTATTACGGAAATGAGATCTGTTGTCACTAATTATCGCACGGGGGCACAGAAGCGGGAGATGATGTTCTCTTTCAGAAATTTGATAACAACCCGTTGTCATTTGTCCTTATTGGTATCGCTTCAACCCATTTCGATATATAGTCCACTGCAACCAAAATGAACAGGTTGCCAAACGAACTGAGAAATTGATTAGTCTACAATTCTGCATTATTATATCACATTTTCTCACCAATTTATGAATAAAATATCGGTCTAAACTGTGTTTTGATCTCTCTTGCAGATAATCAAGACAAGGAGGGAAAAAGGTAATAAGAGCTTAATAAAACCCATTTTAGGGTAATTAAATCCGCAATTCTTGGAGGCCAAGCAAGGGATCTTCTAGAAGATACGTCGAACCTAGACTCTTGCGCACGTCAGACGAATATATGGATTAAAGTACCCGAAGTGGTGTATACCAGGAAGGTCATAGAAGCGACACGAAGCCACGCACCAAAAACAGGGACTTATGTCCCTGGTATTGCCGCGGATCCGTGGCAATTGGGTGAAGCCACGCATCGATTTTCGACACGTGGCCCTATCTCGTCTTCTGGAACCTCCTTTCGCCTATAAGAAGGGAAGGGGTTGGTTAAAACAAAGAAGTTTTGGATTTTAAGTTAGGGTTTCTATCTTTAGTGTTGTGTAGTGTAGGTGTTCTTCCTTTCTTTTCTTTTGTATTTTTATTTCGTTTTCAGATCTTGTAGTAGGGCTAATAGATTCAGAGAGAGATAGAGAGGGATTGTAATAGATGGTGACAACTATGTAAAGGTGCCTCCTTTCTTCTCCACTGTAATCTTCTCCATCTTCTACATGATGTTTAGCTAATTTCTTCTTCTCATGGCAATCTAACTACTCACCACTAACATCTAACCACTTACTTGATAATCCACATGAATCTAATAGCCTCTACAAGGCCTTTCTCTTGCAAGAGCCATTGATGGCTCATGATGATGGATTCTAACATTCTAATATTTCTAACACCTAACTCACTAACTTGCTAGCTTGCAAATGCTAACTTTATTTCATGCTCACCTCTAACTGGTTTTGATGATTTAATAGTAGCTTGCAACTTGTTATGTGGTTGGATGTGTTGTTTGAATGTAGAAGAACAATCTTATGGGCCATGCTCTGTATCGTCTCTTGAAGCCAAAGATTAGTGATGGTTAAGGATCCATGTGAGGCACTATACTATGAGGTTAGTATGGTTAGTGGAGCAATTAGTAGTTAGTAGCCATGGGTTTTCTTTTATCTTGTTTTGAAAATTATTTCCAAACTCTTTTACCATTTTTTTCTATCGTTTTTTCACCAATTTCTTAGTTCACCTTTGTTCCATCTTTATTTTGTTTTCCAAACCACTTCTTTTTTATTTTCACATCGTTTTTCATCGTCTCTCCACCTACCACATGCTTGATTTTTTCTTTCCTTTTTCTAATTCTTTTAAACAAAGAAGAATTGTTAACATCCGACGTGAATAAAGACTGTTAATGCTTCTAACGCCTCCTGTCCCTGTCGACCCGTTGAGTCAATGTTATAACGAAAATATCGAGGGAACATTAGCACATACGAGCTTTTCATTGATTTCACAAAACACACATTTTTGAGGCTAGTTCTGTCCCGATCAAATTTTTGGCGCCGTTGCCGGGGACGGGAATGGATTTGATTCCACATTTTTGTTAACATTGTCTTCTCTGTTTTAGTGTGCAGGTTACAGTTTATAGGAACTGAATATTATAGAATAACCATTAGCACTGCAGCTCCCTGCTCTAGAAAGCAGGGGCCCAGATTCCAAAGTAACGCCACGCAAAAGCGACTTTAGCCGCGCGTCCGCGGCCAATTTGAAGCATTTGTGTATCTTGTTGTGCTGGGATGTGTATATTATAATAGCTAGTGGATTTGTGCTGCTATTTTTCTGCTTTGATGGCCTACACACTGCAATAAACTAAAGAACTAAAATACGGTATTTGGACGCTTTTAAAACAGTTTAGACATTTGCATTTAGGCACGTGTCAATTCAATTCCAATATACTGTATTTTGTTCTGTTGTTGTGATCTGGATTGAGGTGTACATATGGCATTGCATATAGCATAGGACAAACACGTGGGTGATTTATCGCTTTGTGTTAGACTCTTGTCTATATTGCACACTTGCACGAATTGGATTTAAGGGCAAAACCCATACAAGATAAGGTGGGGATTTCATCACCCTTCCTTAACCTAAAAATCACCTCCCCACTCACACAACCTAAGCCCTAATAAAAATTGATAGACGTTGGCCCCTAGGGACATCTCGGACTCATTAAGGGATTTACCGAGGGTGGAACTTATTTTGAATCTTACTCTTGTGAAATCGGTGTCTAAGGTTGGGGATTAAGAGGTTACGCCTCGAAGATACCGTCGTTTGGCGTAATTACGGCCCGTTGCTTACACACGGATACCTCCCACTGTATTTTGCCCCTACCTGGCCGATTAGCTTGTGGTCGGATTCAAGCAACAACCTCCCCCGGGTAATCGACCAGTTAGGAGTCGTTTAGGTCTAGATCAACCTTAATATAGGCTTGGTTTTGATTTTTTTCTTTTCTTTTTGTTTGTTGTTTGTTCTTTCTTTTTTGTTTGTCATTGTTTGTGAAATGGAATTCAACAACAACAATTCTTTCAATCATAATGTGAATCCATATTTCAACCGATCCCATTTGTTTCGGATAATTCCAACCCGATTTTTCATAATATGAACCAACCAAATACACCGGGTTGGACTTATCCGAATTAATACAACCCATACCCTCAATCTTATGACTATAATTTCAAAAATAATTTCAACTCGTCACAGAGTCAATGGGGATTCACCTCCCCCGAGTCAAATTTTCCAGCACCCTGTCCACAATTTTCATAATTTTCACAATCTTCATTCCCAGTTTTGCTTCATATACTCCTTTTTTAGAACCACCAATGAAGAAAAATCTGAGTTAGAAAAGAGTATAGAAGCCAATCTACAAGAGGCCGAGCGACAACTTCAGAAAATGATGGCCTCTCCAATTTCACAATATTTTCAAGAGTCTTGTTCAGTTCCACCTCCTCATAATGAAAAACCATCTACCCGAGAAATGAGTAAGGAACTCTTATGTGAGTCCAAGCTTCAATCTCAAAACATGTTGGACTCACAATCTTCACTATCTTTCCAAAATCAAGATTCTTATACTCCCTTTCTGGACCATTCACTTGAAGAAAAATCAAGTCTAGAAAAAAGTATAGAAATTTTGTAGGAGTCTGCGTTATAATTTCAAAAATCTTCTTCTCAGTCTATTGATAGGTTGGAAACACAATTAAGTAAATTGGTCAACATTTAAAAGAATGAAGAAACACTCTCTTCTCCACCTTTGACCAATCCAAATATCTCTAACTCAATCAATTTGACTCATGACTCTTGTTGTTTTGGAAACCAAGATTCCTACACCCTTTTCTAAAACAACCACTTGAAGATACATCACATCTAGAAAAGAGTATAGAAATTTTGCAGGAGTCCGCGCTACAATTTTAAAAATCTTCTACCTAGTCTATCAATGGTTGGAAACACAATTGAGCCAAATGATTAGCATTTATAAGAATGAGGAAACTCTATCTTATCAACCTTTAACAATTCAGCTATCCCTAACTCTATTGATCTGACCCAGGACTCTTGTCATTTTGGACACCGAGTTTCAATTTCAGCACACCCATCTGAACTTGTTCAAACTTCAAATGTTAAAAATTCCATTGACATTTTGGCAAGTTATCCTTTTCCTGAGATTAAACTTGAGCATGAATATGATCCTGAACTTCAACCTGTAATTCAATTTCACTTCCTGATTCAGTATTGACTGAGGTGGCTTTACCTGAATTCAGGCCTTTTTGAGTCAGTATTGGATCCAGTGCTAGTCTATTGTGAATTTGAATCACCAATCTTTTATGATCATCATATTGAACTTGACCAATTTAATACTTTCGAAAGTCCTATTGATAAATTGGCAAGTTCTCATTTTTATGGAATTGAACTCAATAAGAAATGTGACTTTGATCCTCAAATTTGTGATCCAGTTCAAATTCCTGAATCAATATTGACTTCAGTTTTGTTACCCAAATTGAGTAACATTTTAGAGTAAATTTGGTTCCCATACCTCTCATTCTTGAACTGAAATCACCAACCTTAGGAAGTCACATTCCATCATGGGGAAATGAATGTGGACTTGAGTTTTCACTTCTTGATTTGGACCCATTTCCTGAACCAATCTCGACTCCTGAACCTTTACTTGACTTAAGTCTTTTTCCTGAGTCGGTATTAGTTCCTGTACTTCCTGAGACCAAATCAATCATTCAATTCTGGGACAAGGGTCTTGATAAATTTGACTCTGAAATTATTTTGAAAATTTAGAAATTAGATAGGGTTAAATTCTTAATAAAAATCATACATATATACATCATTCTAGTGGGTTGTATTTTAGAGGTCTCTGGTGGGTTCCTTCGGATTCCACGCACATTGGATTGGGCCGCATTTCATGGACCAATCAGACCACCACTGGAACGACCACCTAGAGGTAATTTTTTCTTTCCCTCTCTATTTGTTTCATGCATACATACATCACGATGCATTGAGGACAATGCATGAGATAAGTGTGGGGGAGGGTTTACTAACGTAGAGTTTTTAGATTTTCTTTCTTATACACTTCTTTTAGGATACTTTTAAAAATCTTCCATTTTATATAGGATTTTTCTCTTTCTTTAAAACTTTTTGAAATAAGAGACAAAGTTTTGATCTTTTTTTAAGAAAATTAAGATGATCTTAGAAATTAAGAAAGCCTTAATTATGACATCTTAAACCTAGTCGAAATAATGGATCTTGTTTAAAATTATAGGCTAAGTAAGATAAATTGGAGAGAGAATTTTATCTTGAATTTTTTGCTTTAGATAGTATGCACTTCACATGTACACAATTTTTGGGATGGATACAAAGACCTAAAATGCCATAAAGCAAAAACAAAGAAAAAATATATATAAATAAAAAAAATCACTTATTAAGCTGGATAATTATGCCTCAAGAAGCATGATTATTCAAGCCTAAAGGTGGTAATAAAGAAACAAATAACCCCCCTTAGTTTTGTAGCCTTGTTTACTCGAGTCCTTAAACCCGAGGGATGTTTTCTCATCTGGTGCCCTAAAACCGTCTGGTATGGAGTCATCGGTTATAGGCTCACTACCCAGGTAAATTAGAAAGTCTAAGAAAACTAAAGGAAGAAAAAAGAAGAAAAAGAAAAATATATATATATATATAAATGGCTTGATAGTTAGAGTTGAAATCCCAGAAATCTTCACTATCATAAAGTGCATATTATCTAGGTTTTATGAAGGATAAAATATTCAATCTAATTTTGAATTCTTACCTTAATTGAAGACAAGATCTTGCATAGCGACTAAGTTTAAGGAAGAATAATTTTTGGTATACTTATGACCTTAGATCGCTTATATTTTTGCAAAAATATTTCATAAACTTGTCTTTCTTTCAAAATGTGTTTTCAAAATACTAACATTTGTTTTCTTTCTTTATGGATTTTGTGGGTGCAATCCGTTAAAAACCCTCAGGAGACAAAACTCCTCCTCTAGGGGTAACCTAGAAGTTTAACGGCTTGTTGCACACGCTCAGTGCAATCGCGTCACCTGCGAAAGTGGTGTAATAACATATGTAGTATAGTTTTTCTTTTTTCTTTTCTTGTTTTGCTCGGGACGAGCAAAAGATAAGTATGGTTGTGTGATTAGTCTACAATTCTGCATTATTATATCGCATTTTTCCACCGATTTATGATAAAATGTAGGTCTAAATTGTGTTTTGGTCTCTCTTGCAGATAATCAAGACAAGGAGGGCAAAAGGGTAATAAGAGCTTAATTAAACCCATTTTAGGGTAATTAAATCCGCAATTCTTGGAGGCCAAGTAAGGGATATTCGAGAAGATACGTCGAACCTAAACTCTTGCGCACGTCAGACGAATATATGGATTAAAATACCCGAAATGGAGTATACCAGGAAGGTCATAGAAGCGACACGAAGCCACGCACCAAAACCAGGGACTTATGTCCCTGGTATTGCCGCGAATCCGCAGCAATTGTCGCGTTTTCGCGGCAATTGGGTGGAACCACGCGTCGATTTTTGACGCGTGGCCCCGTCTCGTCTCCTGGAACCTCCTTTCGCCTATAAAAAGGGCAGGGGTTGGCCAAAACGAAGCAGTTTTGGATTTTAGGTTAGGGTTTCTATCTTTAGTGTAGTGTAGGTGTTCTTCCTTTCTTTTCTTTTGAATTTTTATTTTATTTTTAGATCTTGTAGTAGGGCTGAGAGATTCAAAGAGAGATAGAGAGGGATTGATATAATAGATGGTGACAATCTATGTAAAGGTGTCTCCTTTCTTCTCCATTGTATTCTTCTCCATCTTCTACATGATGTTTAGCTAATTTCTTCTTCTCATGGCAATCTAACTACTAACTACTAACATCTAACCACTTACGTGATAATTGTTTGGAAAAGGAGAAGAGTTTACTCAATTCAGAGATAGAGGGTGTTAGAGTCAACCTTCTTGTTGGATTGTAGTGCTCGAAACTCTGAAAATGTATGTTTAATATGCTCCTTCCAAATTACCGTAATAGCATAGGCTATACGGGTCGATCCTAAGGGAGAGCTCACGATAAAAGCTTTGCGGTTATGAATCAAAGAGAGAGAAAGCGAAGATTCTTCTATGTTCAAAAGAAAAACAACATGAAAAGTAAAAGAAGAAATTTTGTGATTTGGTTGCATGGAAAGAAAAACCGATGTAAAAGAGAATGAAAAAGAACTTTGGAAAGTTGTCTTGCTAGAAAAGAAAACTAGTGAAGGAAGCTTTTGGAAAACCTTAGAATGAGAAAGGCCATGACTAGCTAACTTTATTAAATTGCTAACTTACTAAGCTCATGGGTGATGCATGCCTCATGTGGATTCATTGGCAAGAGATATGACTTGCTTGTTATGTCAAGTATGTCCCACTTGGAAGATGAGTGTTCTTCTCCGTCTTAGCTTGTAGCCTCATTGATTCATCGGCTCCCGAGATAGAATTTCATGGTGGAATCAAGGAGTGCCACTCAAAGGGTTGCTAAGGAAGAAGATACAAGTTTCATTAGTCATTCAAGGCATATACACGCTAGCTTTGAATTAAGAAAAGTGTTCTACAAACCATAAGCAAATTTAGGTGATCCATCTCCATGTTCCATCAAGGCACTTGTTCTAAAGACAAGGCTCTAAATGAGGCTTACATGAATCATATGGATGTCTAACATGCATTTCCCAATAATGAACACAACTCATTTTCATTGGAGATCAAAAGAGACTTAACATTGCAAGTTAGAAATTAGCAATCACCCAAGAGTTAGAAGTTAGCAATGTTAGTTGTTAGCTAGTCATGTTAGAGAGAGTTAGCTATCCATTGCAAGAGAAAGCTAGCAACAATTCATGGTAAAAGTAGAAGTGCAAATGAAGTAAAGCAAGAAGAAAGTAAAGCAATGCACTAGAAATCGTAAAGAAGAGAAGAAAGCTTGATTAATCCTTGCTTTGAAAAGATGTCACCTCCTTGCTTACAAGCTCTCAAACACTTTCTTTTCTCTCTTTTACAGAATCTCTAGGAGGAAGAAGAGGAATACACAAGAACTAAAAACCTAGAGAGAATCTCTACACTCCCTCTCAAAATACAAGTTCTTTCCCCTAGTCTCTCCTATCACTCGTACTGGCCCTGTGGTCTATTTATAGGCCTCAGAAGAATCAGCTCCCAAATCTGAACCGTCGGATTAAATCTCAGCCCCAACGGCCAGATTCCTGCCGCAGAAACGCGGCCAGAGCCGCGTTTCCGCGGCAGAATCTAGGCCGTTATGCCAGCGATTTCTGTCGCTGGTTTGTTACAGGTTGTTATCCAGGTTGACGCTTCTAGAAGGCTGACTGGGCGCATGGATGAATCCAGAAACTGGGCTATTCTTTTGGGCTTCTCTTTAGCCTTTAATTAATCCTTTTATTCTTGATATTTACATGGATTTGTGGGCCTCTTCTCCATTAAAATATGGACCTGCAAAAATAGAGAGAAAAGGAGTAAAAAACCAATTTTTATTGATAATATGCATAATATAGAGGTGGAAGATAATGCAAAAATGAACTATAATCACACCCCCATACCTAGCTTTTGCTCGTCCCCGAGCAAAAAGAAAGAAAAAAGAAAAAATTCTAACTAGATTATTACACCACATTCGTAGGTGACACGATTGCACTGAGCACGCACAACAAGCCGTTAAACCTCTAGGTTACCTTAGAGGAGGAGTGTTGTCTCCTGAGGGTTTTCAGCGGATTGCACCCACAAAATCCATAAAGAAAAATAAAAGTGTTAGTGAAAATTTTGATCCATGTTTTCAAGATTCTTACTTGAGTTATAGGTTTCAGGTTACCCTAAACTTGTCATTCCTCTTATAAGCGTCTATTTAGAGTTTTGTTTTTAATTTAGGTTAAGTTTTTAAGGAAAAGATCAAAAACTAGATTTTGCATCAATCCTAGTATATATACATCTATAAATATGAAGGATCTTTCTTAGACTAAGTTTATTTATTTACTAATATATATAATATATTTTTTATTTATTTTTATATATATACAATATTTATTTATTTACATTTCCTTAACTTCCTTAGGCTTTCTAATTTACCCTTGTAACGAGCCTCTTACCGATGACTCCTAAACCAGATGGTCCTAGGGCACCAGATGAGAAAACATCCTCGGGTTCGAGGACTCGAGTAAACTAGGTCACGAAGGAGTTAAGGACTTAACCACTTTTAGGCGTGATTGGCAATGCTTCTTGAGGCACGACTAACCAGCTTAATCAGTGGCTAAGTATTTATTTAGCTACATATTATCTACATATATATTTTTTCTTTTCTTTTTTTTATTTATTATATATATATGTAAATAAAGTCACAAAGTCTTTGATTAATCCTTCAATATGTTTAATGTATATATCCTAAAGAAAGAATTAAAATCTAGTAATCTTTCTTATCCTTTATTACTTAACCTAAAAATCCAACAAAACTCCTCTTTTCGACTTATAATTAGAAATCTTAGTTAAGAGCTTCCTTAATTCCTAAAGTCAAGCTTGATTCTTTAAACATGGATCAAAAATTCTTTTTTCTTTTTTTTTATATTTTTTATCTTTTTCTAAAAAAAGTAAAATCTAAAAGAAAATAGCAAATCTACAAAGAAAGGTAAAATCTAAAAATCCTAAAAAGAAAGATAAAAATCCTAAAAAGAAAGATAAAAATCCTAGGTTAGAATCTACCCCCGCATACCTATCTCATGCATTGTCCTCAATGTATGCAAGATAAGAATATGCATGAAAATAGGTAAAGGATAATGATCACTCCCGTCGTCGTTTGGGACCAGCAGTGGTGCTAGGTCCAGCCGAATGCGAACGTCTCAGCTCAGCCTGTATACTGTCCAACCTAGAAGATTGCTCCTCTACTTTCTTCCTCAGACGAACCTGCCCCCGAAAGATCTTCTTCATGCCAACCAGATGGTGGACATGAAGGCACGTGAGTCTGTTGGGGGGTCCTGCTGCCAAATTGCAGGATCATCTCTCTCGTCTAAACTCTCCTCCGAAGAGGACGCCACAGGTACAATCTCGGGCTGGGCACTAGGTGTCCAGACCGCATGCAAACAACTATTATATGAACTAGTGGGTCTCTCTGGTGCCACAAACACTCAGTCAAAGGAATCAAATACGGCGTCCGGTAGGAAAGTCCTACACAGACGCATAATCAAAATAGGGTGAGAGTGTTTGGCACCACGGGTGCGGGAAGAGTTGGCTATGATTGCGTGGAAGATGACCTTGTTTAAGCAGACCGTGTGTTGCCGGGTCATCAAATCATGAATTATTTGCAACACTGGGCGATTGAAGGAAGTTGTGTGGTCCAGCCCTAAAATGTTACGTTGAATCCAGCGTCCAACGCAGTGTACATTCCTAAAGGTAGTGCTGGCCTTTAGCCCGCAGTCCTGCTCAGTGCAGCGAGCCCCCATGAGTGTCATATAATCGATTAGTGGGAGGGGATCGCTGTGCTGTGGGTGAATGGGAACATGTGTGTGTTCCTCAAGAAGAGGAAAAGTGATGAACAAGTCGCCTAGGGGCATGTGCACGGTAAATTGGTAAGTGTGTGTGTCAACAGATGCATGGTCAATATTAATGTAGAACATTGTCACCAATTTGGGACAATAAAATGCATCGTTCTCAGAGTTATCGTACACTAACGTATACCAATCCCAAGCCCTAATGCGATCTATGAACATATGGCCATACCTGTTCGGATCACACAATATTTTCCCAAAATCTTTCTCAGAAAAAATACTAGGTGCCATGCTTAACAATTGAAATCTAGAACAGTAAATTGAGAGATGGAAATTCAAACCACCCCCGGAGTACGTGGGGGGGAAAGTTCGGGTTTGCAGAGGGCACAGGGGACTGATTCTGGGAGATGGGGGCACCAGATCCGCCACCAGAAGGAAAAATCGACCGGAGGAAAATTTGGCAGCGTTCCGGAAAGCTCAGGATTGCCGCGGATCTGCGGCTCTGGTCGCGGATTCGCGGCTGGATGGAGGCAGCAGAGGCTCAGGAAAATTCTGAGGGCAGCGCTTTGGGAGAGAGGGTTCGGATCTGGGAGGAGATTTGCGTTTGAGGGAAGAGGGGTAGGGTAAAGATAATATATATAGGGGGGAAAAAAGGTGAGAGTTTCAAATTTATCCCTAGGTGAAAAGTAATATTTACAAACCTAGGGATGGGAAGTTTGGGAAGGAATGGAACTCTTGATAAGAATTAACACAAAAGCCCCACATTATTATTTTTTATTTTTATTTTTTTATATATATTTTTATTTTTTTATATATATATATTTTTTCTTTTTTTTATTTTTATATATTTATTTACAAAAGTGGTCCCAAAAATGATATATAGGGAAATTCGGGAGACTGTACAGACGGAATGGTCACATATAAACTGGGTCACAAAGACCCAATTCATGAACTTCATGTGACACGAATTCAGTGGTAAGAAATGGCTTCAAACGTTGACCGTTCACAGTGAATTTATTGCCATTATTTGGATCAAGAATCTCAATCACACCGTGTGAGAAGACATTTTGCACAATGTATGGTCCTGACCACCTGGTTCTCAATTTACCAGGAAAAAGGTGGAGTCGTGAGTTGTACAACAGAACCTTTTGTCCTGAGACAAAAATTTTTCGGTGAATGGATCTATCATGAAAGAGCTTGGTTCTGTGTTTTGTGATCTGAGCATTGTCATATGCCTCATTTCTTAGCTCTTTTAGCTCGGATATGTGCAACTTCCTCAAGGCACCGGCTCTATCCAAATCCAAGTTCAGCTGCTTTATAGCCCACATAGCTCGGTGTTCTAACTCCACAGGCAAGTGACAGGGTTTTCCAAATACAACTCGATATGGAGACATACCGAGGACAGTCTTGAAAGCGGTCCTGTATGCCCATAAGGCATCAGTGAGTTTGATGGACCAGTCTTTACGGTTCTGTCCAACAGTTTTCTCCAAAATAAGTTTTATTTATCTATTCGTGACTTCTACTTGCCCGTTGGTTTGAGGATGGTATGCCGTGGACAATTTGTGGAAATAGAGTATTTGCGCATCAGGGCTTCAAAAGCCCGATTGCAGAAATGACTGCCATTGTCACTTATTATCGCACGGGGGCTCCGAAGCGAGAGATGATATTTTCTCGTAAAAACTTGATGACAACTTGGTTGTCATTTGTCCTTGTTGGAATTGCTTCAGCCCATTTCGAAACATAATCTACGGCTACCAAAATGTATTGGTTGCCATAGGACAGAGGAAAGGGTCCCATAAAGTCGATGCCCCAGAGGTCAAAAATTTCGACCTCTAAGATGGGTGTAAGGAGCATCATGTCTTTCCGTGTGATTCGACCCATCATTTGACACTTATCACATAGCTTGCAGAAAGTGTATGCATCCTTAAAGAGAGTGGGCCAGTAGAATCCACTCTGAAGTACTTTCTCAGCAGTTTTTCGTGGACCAAAATATCCACCGTAAGCTAGTTTGTGACAAAATGTCAAAACACTCTGATGTTCATCCTCAGGAAGGTACCTTTGTATTATCTGGTCAGGACAATATTTGAATAAATACGGTTCATCCCAGAAGAAGAACGCATTTGACTCATGAAACGGTGTTTGTCCTGGCCTGACCAATGAGAAGGTATTTGCCTGGTAGCAAGGTAATTCGCTATGTCAGCATACCAAGGATCTCCACACATCACAAAAATGTGTTCGTCAGGGAAATCGTCATTAATTGGTATTCTCTCCTTTGGTGCATTTGGGATTCTAGACAAGTGGTCAGCTACCACATTCTCAACGCCTTTTTTATCCTTAATCTCCAGATCAAACTCTTGCAAAAGAAGTATCCATCGAATAAGTCTTGCCTTAGCATCCTTCTTTTGCATTAAGTACTTTAGGGCGGAGTGATCGGTGAAAATAATCATCCTGGACCCTAGCAGATATTGGCGAAAATTTTCCAACGCAAAGACAACAGCTAAAAATTCCTTTTCAGTAGTTGTATAATTGAGTTGGGCTTCATTCAGTGTTCTGCTAGCATAATAGATTACGTGTTGCCTAGTATCAATACGCTGCCCTAAAACAGCGCCGATAGCAAAGTTCGAGGCATCACACATAATCTCAAAAGGCTTGGTCCAATCAGGTGCAGAAATGATAGGTGCTGAGACAAGTCTACACTTAAGCTCTTTCCAGGCTTGTAAACATTCTTCATCGAATTTAAAGGGTACATTCTTTCCTAAGAGATTTGTCAAAGGTCTAACAGTTTTGCTAAACCCTTGAATGAATCATCTATAGAAGCCGGCGTGCCCTAAAAATGATCGAATGTCTTTAAACATGTTGGTTCAGGGAGCTTTGTTATGACTTCCACTTTAGACTTGTCCACCTCAATTCCTATATGTGAAACTTTGTGCCCAAGAACGATTCCTTGCTTGACCATAAAGTGACACTTTTCCCAGTTAAGTGTCAAGTTTTTCTCCATACAGCGTTGTAAAACCAGCTTCAAATGGTACAAGCATTGTTCAAAGGAATCACCGTAGATCGAAAAATCATCCATGAAGATCTCCAGAAATTTCTCCACCATGTCTGAAAAAAGGCTCAGCATGCAACGTTGAAACGTTGCGGGAGCATTGCATAGGCCGAAGGGCATCCTTCGGTACGCAAATGTTCCAAAAGGACAGGTGAAGGTTGTTTTGTCTTGGTCCTCGGGAGCGATCGGGATTGATTATATCCTGAATATCCATCCAGGAAACAGTAGTACTTACGTCCCGCTAATCTCTCGAGCATTTGGTCAATGAACGGAAGAGGAAAGTGGTCTTTACATGTGGCAGTGTTCAACTTTCGGTAATCGATACAAACTCGAATCTTCGTTGGAAGACGTGTTTGTACCAATTCTTTCTTCTCATTTTCTACCACAGTAAATCCTGCTTTCTTGGGCATAGCGTGAACTGGACTTACCCACTGACTATCGGATATGGGATAGATAATCCCATTGTCTAACAGTTTCAAGATCTCAGCTCTAACGGCTTCCTGCATGATTGGGTTTAGTCTATGCTGTGGGTCTCGTTTTGGCTTGGCATCTTCCGTCAAATGAATCCGGTGTTGAACTTTGGAAGGACTAATCCCCTTGATGTCAGCCATGGTCCAACCAATGGCTTCCCGATTTTCTCTTAACACAGAAAGAAGATCCTCTTCTTGTTGTTCAGTGAGATTGGATGCAATGATTACAGGAAAGGCTTCCTTCTCATCCAAGTACTTGTACTTAAGATGGTCGGGAAGGACCTTAAGTTCAGAAGAAGGGACAGGATCTATCACTGGTTGTTCTTGGTGCAAAGGAAGAATAGGGGTGGAATTAGTGGCCCATTCAACAGTTGATTCAACAATCTGATCAAGGTTGAAGTCATCAGACTCCAACTCAAATTCCTCTTCAGACTCATACTCAACCTCCTCATCATGTTCACTTGTTAAACCTTCTATCAAGTTCACTTCGAAAGAATCATTGTCCAAATCCCTAGGTTGTTTTCCCAGATGGAAAACATTCACTTCTTTTGTCATATCTCCGAAGGTTAGACGCATCGAGCCATTTCTACAGTTGATGATCGCATTTGCGGTGACTAAGAAAGGACGTCCGAGAATGACAGGTGTCTGTGCTCTGTGATTTTGTACGTGTTGCGTCTCAAGAACAATGAAGTCTACGGGGTAAATGAATTCCCCGACCCGTATTAAAACATCTGTAATCTCCCCCTTGGGAATCTTTACAGAGCGGTCAGCCAATTGTATCGTCATCTGGGTCGGACGAAAGTTGCCTAACCCTAATTGCTGATACACAGAAAAGGGGAGAAGATTGATGCTGGCGCCCAAGTCAAGCAAAGCCCTATTGATGGTAGTCTGTCCTATCATGCAAGAAATGGTTGGGCTCCCTGGGTCCTTGTATTTCACAGGGATTGGACCAGTGAGCAGCTCACTAATGTTTGAAGCTAGGAAGACTTTTTTAGGGACATTTGCTTTTCTCTTCTTGGTGCACATTTCTTTTAAAAATTTGGCGTATGATGGAACTTGTTGTATGGCATCAAGGAGAGGGACATTGATTTGGACTTGGTTGAACATCTCTCTTATCTTCTCCATGTGAGCATTCATCTTTTGATTTGTGAGCCTATTTGGGAATGGTACAACAGGCTTGTATGTTTGCTCATCAATCTTTCTTTTCCTTTGGACTGGGCAGTGGATGGTTGTGCGCTTGAAGAAGGATTGTCTTGAATGGGTTGGATTGGAACAAAAGGTGTGGCTTTGACACAGATTTGGGGATTGATTTGAAACCTTGTTATCTACATGCTTTCTAGATCTAAGGATATGGACAGTGTTGCATTGACTTGGACCCAAGTCTTCAACTTCGTGCAGGGGGAAGTGAGTTTTTAGATTGGGTACTGGTTGGCTAGGTAGCATTCCTTTTTGTCGTTCATTCAGAGAGTTAGCCAATTGCCCTATCTGGATTTGCAATTTGTTCATGTCCTGCTGCTGATTGTTCATCATTGAAGCTTGGGTCTTGGATAAAGTCTCTATCATTTTCTCCAAATCAGAAATTCTCTTGACTGAAGGATTTTGTGGTGGATGATGCTGATACGGGGGCTGAAAGTTTGTTGGGTAAGGTGTTGGATTTTGATATGACTGGAATCTTGGTGGACTCTGGTATGAATGGACATTAGGTGGGTTCTGGTGGTAATTCGGTGGATGAGACTGAGCAGGGTATTGTTGTGGAAATGGTTGCCTCGGCTGCTCAGGACCAGACTGACTCCAAGAAAAGTTTGGATGGTTTCGCCATCCCGGATTATATGTTTTGGAGTAAGGATTGTAATTGGCTCTGGTGTATGCGGCATTCGTACTCTCCTGATATATTTGAGATTGATATACAGGACACTCCTCAAACAGATGATTGAGATCATAGCAATAGGTATAACCTGGGTTGACCACAGGTGATGGACTGGCCACAGGTGATGGGTTGACCTGGTTTACAGCAGAAGATTCCCTAGACTCAAGCAGTTCTATCCTCTTCATCATTGTATTATCTTGGCTTCGGCAGCTATAGAGGATTCTATGGAATGCATACTGGTTCTGGAAGTGGTGGGAGTGGGTTTCTCAGGACATGACTCCCACTGAATCGTTTTTTCGGCTAAGGCTTCAAAGAGATCCCACCCCTGGTCTTCATTTTTCTTTAAAAATTCTCCTTGGCACATGGTTTCAAAGAGTGTTTTCGTTTGGTAATCAAGTCCATCATAGATAATTTGGCACTGACGCCATTTCTCTATGCCGTGATGAGGACAAAGGGCTAGAAGGTCTTTGAAGCGTTCGAAATACTTCCAGAATGGTTCATTGGTTTCCTGCTTGAATTGCATGATGTTTTTCCTCATGAGGGCTGTCTTGTGAATGGGATAAAATTTCTTAAGAAAGACTTTTACAAAATCATCCCATGAAGAAATCGAACTGGCGGGAAGATTGTAAAGCCATTTCTTAGCAATGTCTTTTAGCGCAAAAGGTATGAACCTTAATCTAACAGCGTCCTCGGTCAATTGAGAAATCCTCATCATTTCGCATACTTCTTCAAACTCTCGAATGAAGAAATACGCATCCTCAGATTCTAAGCCATGAAATCGGGGAAGTGTATTTATGAATTGTGGTTTCAGCTCAAATTGATTTCCATTGGTTGTGGGGAGAAGAATGCATGATGGAAGTGATGTGCGAATCGGTAGAACTTGTCTTGCAACGAAGTGTGGTTTTCCATGATTGTGATTGTGTCTAGTGGTGGTGTTTGTGCAAATGTAGAAATTCTCACTAGCCTAGCAGAATTTGGATCCCGATACCACTCTCGCATACACAATCACAAACAATGTGCATCGATCACACAAACGAAAAAAAATGAAAATAACAAACAATAAAGAAAAATCAATCACAAGCTATCTAGGCTTCCTGGACCTAGACGACTCCTAACTGTTCGATGAACTAAAGAAGGTTGTTGCTGAATCAGACCACAGCTAATCAGCCAGGTAGGGGCAAAATACGGTGGGAGGTATCCGTGCGTAAGCAACGGGCCTTAATTACGCCAAACCACGGTATCTTCGAGGCTTAACCTCTTAATCCCCTGCCTTAGACACTGATTTCATTGGAGTATGAATCAAAATCAACTTCCAACCTCAGCCGATCTCCTACTGAGTCCGAATGTCCCTAGGGCCAACGTCTATCAGTTTTTATTAGAAGCTTGGGATTGTGAGTGCTGGGATGGTGGTTTTTGGGCTAAGAAAAGGGTGATGAAATCCCCCACCTTATCTTTTTTATTGGGTGATGCCCTTAAAGTCAATTTGTGCAAGTGTACAGTTTATGCAAACAAGGTTCACTCAAAGCGATATAAATCAACCAAGAGGTGAGTCCTATACGATATGCAATGCACACGTACCTTGCTCCAGCACTCTTCAACAGTAAAGTAAAGGAATTGAAAAGACACGTGCCTAGAATGCAAACGTCTAATCAATTTTTAACTTTAAAACAAATGTTTTACTGTTGATTTATTAGCAGGAATATGGTGAAAGCATACAAGAATTTAGAATTGCAGCAGCTGTATTTTAGCAAAGCAAGCAACCCTGCAGAAAACTGTCATTAGTCAACTCATCATTGCCGCGGATCCGCGGCTTTGGCCGAGATTTCGCGGCAAATCCGAGGGCACTTGGTCTCTGCTTTCTGGAGCAGAGGCCCAAGGCCACTTATATGTTACTGCAATGCTTAGATTCCTGTTTCTTCAACCTGTAACCTGCAACAGAGAAGAAGAATCGTTTAGTTTCTCAATTGAATCAAAAGCCGTTGCTCTCCCTGGCAACGGCGCCAAAAATTTGTTTGGAAAAGGAGAAGAGTTACTCAAGTCAGAGATAGAGGGTTTTAGAGTCAACCTTCTTGTTGGATTGTAGTGCTCAAAACTCTGAAAATGTATGTTTAATATGCTCCTTCCAAATTACCGTAATAGCATAGGCTATACGGGTCGATCCTAAGGGAGAGCTCACGATAAAAGCTTTGCGGTTATGAATCAAAGAGAGAGAAAGCGAAGATTCTTCTATGTTCAAAAGAAAAACAACATGGAAAAGTAAAAGAAGAAATTTTTGTGATTTGGTTGCATGGAAAGAAAAACCGATGTAAAAGAGAATGAAAAAGAACTTGGAAAGTTGTCTTGCTAGAAAAGAAAACTAGTGAAGGAAGCTTTTGGAAAACTTTAGAATGAGAAAGGCCATGACTAGCTAACTTTACTAAATTGCTAACTTACTAAGCTCATGGGTGATGCATGCCTCATGTGGATTCATTGGCAAGAGATATGACTTGCTTGTTAGGTCAAGTATGTCCCACTTGGAAGATGAGTGTTCTTCTCCGTCTTAGCTTGTAGCCTCATTGATTCATCGGCTCCCGAGATAGAATTTCATGGTGGAATCAAGGAGTGCCACTCAAAGGTTGCTAAGGAAGAAGATACAAGTTTCATTAGTCATTCAAGGCAAATACACGCTAGCTTTGAATTAAGAAAAGTGTTCTACAAACCATTAGCAAATTTAGGTGATCCATCTCTGATTGGGAAAGAGATGTGTGAAGTTATTGCACAAATATTATGTAAAAGAAAGAAGGTTTAGAAACAACCTCAGTGCTTTGATCACTCCACAAATGTATTCAAAATGATTAATATACCCTTTCCTATCTCCGTTATAGCATGGTGCTATACCGAGTCGATTCTCAGGAGAGCTCGCGATGGAAGCTTTACGATAGGTAGTGAAGATGTAAAACGAGAATTCTTCTATGCTTAAAAAAATAAAGAATAAAACAATGAAGAAGAAATGAAAGAATGGATGGATATGTTCATGATGGAAAATGTAAAAGAAATCAAAATCAAGATTGGATTTGGACTAACAACTAAAAAGAAAAGAAAACTTTAGAAAACTTGAATGGAAGAAAACCATGACTAGCTAACCTTACTACCTTGCTAAAACTTACTAAACTCCGTGATAGTGAATGCGTGCCTCATGTTGATTCATCGGCATGGATTTGTCTTGCGTGTTGATCTAATTACTTTCCCACTTGGATGACGGGGGGTTTAACCCATCGGAGAAGAGAAGACCATCCAACTTGCAAGATTAAAGATAACAATCACCCATGAGTTAGTAGTTAGCAAGGTTAGTGGTTAGCTAGTACATGTAGAAAAGTTAGCTACAAGCCATTACAAAATAAAAGCAAAGCATGAATTAAATTGCAAGAAAGTAAAGCAAGAAATAAAGAAAGCAAGTAAACTAGAAAATGCAAGAGTAGAGAGAAGAGAATGGATGAATCCTTGCTTCACAAGTTGTCACTCCTTGATGTACACAAGCTTTCTCTCTCTTACAAACTCTCTCTTTACAAAATTTCTAGGGAAGAAGAAGAGGGTCTAAAGAACTAAAACCTAGAGAAAAACCTACAAAAATTACAAGCATCTACTAATTTCTCCTCTCTTCTCCATTCTCTCTTTACAAAATTTCTAGGGAAGAAGAAGAGGGTCTAAAGAACTAAAACCTAGAGAAAAACCTACAAAAATTACAAGCATCTACTAATTTCTCCTCTCTTCTCCATTCTCCTTTTGCTCGCAGGTCCAGGTGCAGTATTTATAGGCCTCAGAAGAAGGATCCAGAACCCTGGTGTTGGCGCAAAATCTGGGATCCAACCAACTTACAACTGCCGCAGATCCACATCCTTTTTGCGGCAAAACAAATCTGTTGGGCAACATATTCTGGTACAGGTTGGTTACGAGGTTGTTATCCACGTGGCCTTCTAGAATCTTGAGTTGGCGCGCGGATCTCTCTTAATTCTGGATTCAAATTGGGCTCTTTTGAAAATCTCTTTAATTATTGCTAATTAAAGAGATTTTGGGCTTTTTCTCTTTTTAGTTGTGGACCTACAAAAATAGAGAGAATATGAGTAAAAATCATATTTTATTTGTAATATGCATGGGAATAATGTGGTAAAATATGCAGAATTGAATACCAATCACACCCCCACACTTATTCTTTTGCTTGTCCCGAGCAAAACAAAGAAAAAGAAAAGAAAAACTATACTACCAATTTTATTACACCACTTTCGCAGGTGACGCGATTGCACTGAGCATGTGCAACAAGCCGTTAAACCTCTAGGTTACCCTAGAGGAGGAGTGTTGTCTCCTGAGGGTTTTCAGCGGATTACACCCACAAAATCCATAAGAAAGAAGACAAATGTTAGTATTTTGAAAATGCATTTTGAAAGAGAGACATGTTTTCGAACTATTTTTGCAAAAATATAAGTGATCTTAGGTCATAAGTCCACCTATAATTATTCTTCTTAAACTAGTCTCTATGCAAGATCTTGTCTTCAATTAAGGTAAGAATTCAAATTGGATTGAATATTTTATCTTTCATAAAACCTAGATAGTATGCACACCGTGACAGTGAAGATTTCTGGGATTTCAACTCTAACCTTCAAGCCATTTATTTATCTTTATATTTTTTATGCTTTTTTCTTCCTTAGTTTAGGCTTTCTAGTTTACCCTTGTAGCGAGCCTATAACCGATGACTCCCAAACCAGACGGTCTTAGGGCACCAGATGAGAAAACATCCCTCGGGTTTAAGGTCTCGAGTAAAAAAGGCCACAAAACTAAAGGGGATTATTTATTTCCTTTACCACCGTTAGGCGTGAATAATCATGCTTCTTGAGGCACATTTATCCAGCTTAATAGGTGATGTTTTATTTATAATTTTTTTCTTTTATTTTTATGGCATTTTGGTCTTTGTTTCCATCCCAAGAAATGTGTAAGTGTGAAGTGCATACAATCTAAGGCAAAAAATTCAAGATAAAAATATCTCACCAATTTTTCTTATTTAGCCTATAATTTCAAACAAGATCTATTATTTCAACTAGGTTTAAGATGTCATAATTAAGACTTCTTAATTTCTAAGATCCATCTTAATTTTCTAAAAATAGATCAAAACTTTGTCTCTTATTTCAAAAGTTTTTTTTTTATATATTATTTTTTTTATTTCTAAAAGAAGTGTAAAAGAAAGAAAATCTAAAAACTCTATGTTAGTAAACCCTCCCCCACACTTATTTCATGCATTGTCCTCAATGCATCGTGATATATGTATGCGTGAAACAAATAGAGAGGGAAGGAAAAAAAATTACCTCAAGGTGGTGGTTCCGGTGGTGGTCTGATTGGTCCACGAAACATAGCCCAATCAACTTTGCTTTGGGTTTTGAGGAACCCACCAGAAATATCATGAATATGACCCATTAAAAGATAAATCCATGAAGGATCTTTATTAAGTATTTAACCCCATCTAATTTCCATTTCCATAATTAATTTCGGAGTCAAATTTGTCAACTACCTTGTCCCAGAATGGTGTATGAAATGATAGAACAGTTGACTTGGACTCAGGAAGACAGGAACTAATACCGACTCAGGAAGGTGATTTAAGTCAAGTAAAGGTTCAGGAGTCGGAATGAGTTCAGGAATTGGTTCCAAGTCAAGAAATTGAAACTCCAGTCCACATGTATTGTCCAACAATAGAATGTGACCTAATATGGTGATATCTCTTTACTTCCAATATTAAGAAATTCTAGCTCATCACCATACAATTCTTCAAAACTAAGGTCAACATCTTCCGTCAGAATTGTACAATCAGTTTCAGAAGTAAAGAGATTGTAAGAATCAAGGTCACATTCCTCATGGAGTTCAAAAAATGGAGAACTTGCCAATTTGTCAATGGGATTTTCAAAAGTATAGAATTAGGCAAATTCAATATGATCCTTAAAGATGGGTGATTCAACTTCATTATGAATTGGAACAGGATTCAATGTCGACTCTGGGAAAAGATTGAAGTCAGGTAAAGTTACCGGAGTCATTATTGAATCAGGAAAAAGAATTGAATCACTAAGTTGGGGTTCAAGATCACATTCCTCATGTAGTTCAATTCCACAAAATGTGAACTTGCCAATTTATCAATGGGACTTTCAAAAGTATGAAATTGGTCAAGTTCAATATGATCATCATAAAATTTGGTGATTCAATTTCACAATGGATAGGCACTGGATCCAATACTGACTTTGGAAATGGAGTGAAATCAGATAAAGATACGGGAGTCATTATTGGATCAGGAAGTAGAATTGAATCATCAAGTGGAAGTTCAGGATCATATTCATGTTCAAGTTCAATTTCAGGAAAAGGAAAACTTGCCAAAATGTCAATGGGTTTTGAAGTTTGGACAAGTTCAGGTGATTGTGCTGAAATAGAATCTTAATTTCCAAAATTACATGACTCATCTTCTTTAACAGAGTGGCTAGTAACACTAGATTTGGCCAAACGGTGAGAACGTAAAGATTCGACCATCATATCTATGTCACGATTTCTAGCATTTTGAGCATGAGTCATGTCTTCAAGCATCTTTCCATAATTGATGACTTCATTGTTTTGATGGAAAGATGAAGTGTTATCTTGGAAGTGATAATGAAATTGTGAGTCCATCAGATTTTGGGATTTGTGTTTGGACTCACGCATACTCATTTCCAAAATTGATGGTGTTTCATTCTGGACTGGTGGAACTGAGTATGTATCTTGAAAATGTTGTGGACTGGGTGGATATGGTGGACAAGGAATTTGAAAATTTGACTCGGGGTACGTGAATCCCCAATGACTCGGTGAAGAGTTGAAATATTATGGAAATTATAGTTATTAGATGGGGGGTATGGGTCATATTGATTCGGATAAGGCCAACCCGGTGTATGTGGTTGATGCATATTGTAAAACGCCGGGTTTGGAATTATCCGAATAGAATAGAGTTGGTGTGAAATATAGATTATTATTAGGATGGAAAGAATTGTGATTGTAAGCCATATCACACAATACAAACAAAAAGAAACAAACAAATAAACAATCAAGAAAGAAAAATTCTAACCTAAGTTAGGGTAGACCTATGACCTAGACGACTCCTAACTGATTAGACTGTCCACGGGAGGTTTAGTGTAGACGTTGACCATAAGCGAATCAGCCAGGAAAGGGCAAGGTTGGTGGGAGGTTTTCCGTCAGGACGTTCCTTAATTAAGTAACCACCAACCTTCGGGCTTTCGGCCCTCAATCCCTTTCTAGACACTGATTTTACAAAAGTCAATTTTCAACACTTTTCCCCCTTAGGATAATCTCCTAAATGAGTCCGAGATGTCCCTAGGGCCAACGTCTATTTTTTTTTATTAAATTAGGCTTGGGTTAGTGAGTGCTTGGTGAAAAGTCACCTAGAGGGGGGGGTGAATAGGTGACAATGCTAATCAAAGGGCAAATAAAAAATTTAAAGCTACAAGAGTGTTGAGAGAGAAGCTCTCACAAGGCCGATCTTCCCTCCATGGTGGATTTTGCCTTGGCTCTTCATCTGACTGCTTTCTACACTTTCGTTCTTGGTTGCATCCTCTCACTGCTCTGGATTTTCGGTTCCCCATCCCCTGTTGAGGGCTGGTGGAAGACCGGCTGGTGTTTCTCCCTAGTTTTCCTCGGCATGGCTACCAAAAGGCCATCTACCAGATCTTCACATGGGGCTCCTAGGGACAGTGTTGGGGGCCTAAGCAAGTTGGGATCCATGGGATCCATGGGGTTGGGTCCGGTCCCAAGCAAGAAGAAGCTGGCGGTAGTGGCGCAAGAGGCGGAGGAGGTTGTAGCTCAGATGGATTCCTCGGACAAAAATGAGGTGGGGGTCTCTGAATCTTCTCCCTCTGATTCTGATTGTGACATTCGGGAGGTGGTTAAGTCGGGTGTGAGAGGGGGAATGACTGCCGACCTGGGATTGGATGGTGGGGGACTGTTGGCAGATAAGGTGTATGTGGAATTGCCCCAGTCACACAGGGTTGATGTAGGTGATTCAGAGGGGAATCAGGGTGGGTTGCTGCTGCTGGGGGGGCTGAGATGGATGCGGGTGGTACTCTTAAAGCCCCATGGGTTAACCTATTCAAGGATAATCGCAATGTGGGTATAGGGATCAAACTGGATGAGGTTGATGTGGAGGGGGACCTGGTGATGCTTGAAGAAGATGATGTGGATGTGGTTGAGGAGTCCTGGGGCTATTGCTTGGTAGGGCACTTTGCTGGCAGGTCCCTGGCTTGGCGGCGGTCCGAACTATTACGGAGGGATGGAAGGTGAACTGCACTTATAGCCTTCATAGATCGGGGTGGATTGTCTTCAAATTCAAAGCGGAGGAGGATAGACTAATGTTTTGAATGGTGGGCCATACTTCGCCTATGGTAGAAGCCTATTGCTCAAAATTATGCCAAGATGCTTCAGGTTGGGGGGGAGGATTTTGCTATTGTGCCGGTATGGGTGCAATTGCCAGGCTTACCCTTGATTGCTGGAATGAACGGGCTCTCAGCAAGATTGTGTCCAGAGTAGGGAAACCCATATCTATGGATAAAATGACCCGGACTAAGGAGAGACTCTCCTTTGCGAGAGTTTTGGTGGAGGTGGATGCGTCGAAGGAGCTTGTTACGGGGTGGATTTGAGGCTACCGACGGGGGAGGTTTACAATCAGTTGGTGGTATTTGAGTTTATCCTAAATACTGCAAGAAGTGTAAGATTTTGGTCATGTCGAGGGGGATTGCAAGAAGGAATCAGAGGGGAGGAAATTTTCAGCTTATGTTCCCAATAGGAAGATACACTCTGCTGGGGTCAAGGGGGGGCGAGCTCAAAAAATGGGGAGGATCAGCCTGCAGGGGCTGTTACTGCTCCTCCGGTTGATGCCCAGGAGCAGGGTTCTACTGCTGATTTGGTGGTGCCTCACTCTGACCCTGCTCCTACCGCCTTGCTGAGGATATGTCTGCCAGTACTATTCGGGGGACAGCACGGGATACCAAGGGGAAATTCAGGAAGAATTCTGGACAGCAGGTTGCTGCTGCAGTCCAGCGTAAGTCGGCGGAGGAGCTGCCTTCTCGGCAGCCTGGGGAGGTTGATCTGTCTGCCCAGGCTGCCTCCCCGCGCACTTCTGCGGCCAAGGACAAGGAAGTGGGGGTGGGATACAGGCGTGCAGCTGGATCTGGAGGAGGTATATCTCTGAAATCTTCCCAGAACACTCCTGTGGTACAAGGTTTAAAAGCTGTAGCTGCTGAGAGTGTTTCTAGGAGTTGGGCGTGGACTGTGAGGTGGAGGATGAGGCCAACAGGACTCTTCATCGCCCTGCCAGCGGTACCTATGATTCTAAGGTGAAAGCGAAGGGTAAGGCCTTCAACCTACCAAATGAAATTAGCATTCTGGAATATCAGGGGGTTTCACCTACCCTGAAGCAGAAGGGGTTGAGGCCCTAGTAAAAAGAGGGATATTGGCATGGTGGCGGTGCTGGAGACAAAGCTGTCTATGAATGGCTTGGATGCTTTTATGAGTAGGAGGTTTAGGGGTTGGATGCAGATTAACAATTTTGAGACTCATGTTGGTGGCAGAATCTTGATCCTCTATGATCCGATGAGGATACGGCTGGACACTTTGTCGATTCACCCACAGGTTGTTCACTGTAGGGTGACTTGCAGGATTTCTTCCGTATCGTTCCTCCTCAGCTTCGTATATGGCTTTCATACAGTTGGGTCGAGGAGGGGCCTATGGAGAATCTCAAGGAATGGGGGGTTTCCTTTGCTGAGCCCTGGCTTCTCATGGGAGATTTCTATAGCATCTTGAGGCAGGACGAGAGGGGGGTGCTTTGGTGACACACTACCACACTGGAGATTTTGCAGATTGCTGTGATAACCGGGGGCTGTCTGATCTGCAGTACATGGGCTGTCACATGACATGGACAAATGGGACTGTCAGGTCTAAGTTGGATAGGGTGATGGGTAATGTTTCGTGGTTCCAGAGGGCTTTGTTCAGTCATGTTGATTTCTTGCCTGCGGGCTGCCTCTCTGACCATTCGCCGTGTGTGGTCTCTCTTCTTGATCGGCCAGGGACGGTGAACAAGCATTTAGGTTCTGGATTTTTTTGGTGAGACATGAAGACTTCAAGGACACTGTTCGTGATATCTGGTATCAGGAGGTGATGGGGTCTCTGCAGTTTGGTTCTGTAGGAAGCTGAAACTTCTCAAGCATCCAATGAAACTTTTAAATGAGAAGAATTTGGACACATTGCTTCGAGAGCTGATAGGGCGCGATTGTTGCTTAATCAGGCTCAGATTCAACTCCAGTCTAATTTTGATGATCAGACCTGCGTCTAAGGGTTACGGAGCTCCGCAGGAACGCGTTGGCGCTTTCTAATGCGGAACTGGATTATTTTTACCAGCTTGCCAAATGCAACTATGTGACTAAGGCAGACAGATGTACCAAGTTCTTTCACTCCATTGTGAAGAGAAACAAGGGCAGGGGTTTATTGCGGCAATATCTAAGGGTGATGGTACTTTAACTGGTTCGTTGGAGGAGGTGGCCCAGGAATTTGTCAGGTTCTATGAAGGGACTCTTGGGACCCACTCTCAGGTATTGCATGTTGATCGGGAGGTGCTTCTGAATGGGAGAGGGATTCCACCCAACAGGCTGAGACACTTGTCAATGAGGTCACTTTGGAGGAGATTAAGGAGGCACTGTTTGGTATTGGGAATGACAAGGCCCGGGCCCGGACGGATATGGTGCGCTCTTTTCAAGAGCGCGTGGGAATTATTGGTGATGATCTCTGTGATGCTGTCAAGGAGTTCTTCTTATCGGGATCCCTCCTGAAGCAGATTAATCACACGTTGATAGTCCTTGTGCCTAAATCTGCCCATGCCCATTCTGTGGGAGATTTTCGACCGGTAGCCTGTTGCAATGTAATCTATAAGGTTATTTCGAAGATCCTGGCTGCCAGGCTGGGGAAGGTACTTGGGGGTATTATTGATCCTTCGCAGTCGGCTTTTGTGGAGGGACGAAGCATGGTTGACAATATTCACTGGTACAAGAGTTGTTAAGAAAGTATAACAGGAAGAGGGTATCGCCTCGTTGCTTGATCAAAGTTGATCTCGGGAAAGCATATGACTCTGTCTCTTGGGACTTCCTGTATGATATGTTGGAGGGGCTTATGTTTCCGGACCGGTTCATTCGATGGGTTATGGAATGTGTGTATCTTCTACTTCTTATTCTATGGCTTGAATGGAGGTATCCATGGTTTTTCAAAGGTGGGAAGGGACTGAGACAAGGTGATCCTCTATCTCCTTACTATTTATCATATGCATTGAGTATCTTTCGAGGAGTCTCTGCCTGAACACTTCCAGTTTTGAATTCAAATTTCATCCGAGGTGTGGACATATTAGGTTATCGCACTTGGCTTTTGCTGATGACCTAATGCTTATGG
>JAVJIF010010189.1:0-143577 GCA_038442645.1 Agave tequilana | reverse complement strand
TTGGTGATCTACAACACTTTGATCACCAATTACAAACTCTCACAACACAATCCTATGGATAGATAAGGCAATGGATAGCTCAAGTGATTGTGAGAAAGCAAGGAAAGAACTATGGTGAAAAACTCAAGAAAATCTCTTTTACACTCTTGATAAAACTCCCTTTAGATTGGAAGTATTAGCTCTCTATTTTGTGGAGAAAACTCTTCTGAAAGAATAGGAAAAACTGGCTCTAAAGGTCTCCAAAATCTTGGCTCAAACAATGACCAAACCCCCAAATTTATAGGCAGAAAAATATAGCCGTTGGGGTCTGTCAGAGCTGCCGGTCGACCCGTGCAGTCGACGCCAACGTCAGAAATCAGACCGTTGGAGCCACGGTCGACCGCCTGGGTCGACCGACCACTGAAGCTGAGAGTCCAACTCTCTGTCGGTCGACCCGTACGGTCGGCCGAACTTTCTAGAGAGCTCTGCTCTCTGGAGCGGTCGACCGGCACGGTCAGCCGTCCTCCAGTACACAAAGGCGTGCACGTTTGTGCACGTCGGTTGACCGGTCGGTCGGCCGACTCCAGGATTAGTCGACTATATAGGGAGCAAGTCGACTTATCTGAAGCCTGAAACAGTTTTCTGGGATTAAAAAGTTAGTCTTTTTGGCTCAAATAAAATCCCATAAAATACATAAAAATCTACAAAAATAGTTTAACCAATATACTTGATAATCAAACATGCTTGCACAAAATCAAGGCATGTTATAAAAGATTGAACTATTTTTGTAATATGAAATATTTGGCTCATGATAAAAACTGTTTTTCCAAACATGTTTTCTAAACTGTTTTCCAAAACATCTTCAAATAAAAACTAGATATTTTGAACTCATTAAAGCATAGTGTGTATGAATATGATCTACTATACAAATAAGATGAAAATCTAAGTTTTTGTCATAAAGCTCTAAACATGGTTTTGGTTGAAAAATGTAAACATGAATATCAAAAACCAAGTAGTATTTTGTCACAAAGAAAAATCTTTTTTAAACTAAAAAATCTTTTATGAAAACAATTCTATCAAGAGTGTGTGTGTGAATATGTACTTGAGCAATCACCACTATTCTATCCTTTACATTTTATCTAAAACAAAAATAAAATCTTATACCTAGACACAAGTCTTCATCTTCTTGAGGTCTTCACTTGATGGCTTCTCATCTTCTTGACTTGTCCAAGCTTGAACCAAAAGCTCCTTGGATCACACCGTGCTAGCTCCAAATCTTGACATTTTTATCCTTTGTTGAGCTATGCACCTACTAAGATCTTGATAATGAATCTGTCACTAATTAAACACAAGATCATTAGTAAACATAACTTCATGAGTTGATCATCATCAAAACTAGGTGATAGGCCTTTGGGCCAACAATCTCCCCCTTTTTGATGATGACAAAACTCATGAGGTTATATATGCATGGATTAAGTAAAGCTTCAAAGAAGCTCCCCCTAACTCATGCAAACAAAATAAATAATAGATATGGCAATGAGGCACATGAATATGTATGCAAGTATGGAGATAAAACATGCAACAAGCATACATCAAAATCTTTTTCTCCTATTTGCAATACAAAAATATATGCATAAATAATAAGGAAGACAAATACTTCTCCCCCTTAAGCAATGAAAACATGCATATAAAACTCAAATACTTCTCCATCTTTTTGTCACTCATCAACAAAGGGTTCAAAGTAAAATCAAATCAAACAAATTTTCTCCCCCTTTTTGTCAAAAACAAAAAGATCAAGAAGGGGCTAAACAAATCAATCAATAAAGATTTATATGCGATATACATTCATGAAGAGGAAGACGCTAAGTTAGCTTCCCTACACATATGCATTACATGAAGAAGGGATGACAAGCCCCAATTCACATAACACATATTATGTAATGCATAGAGGAGATGTGAAGCTCCCCCTACCACGTTATATCATATAAAGAAGAGTTGTCAAGCTCCTCAATTTATAATATACTCAACATGAATCTATATGTAGAAGAGATGTTAAGCTCTCCTTGCATATAGGAAATACATACCAAAACATTTTTAATTTTTCTTTTAAAAAATTTTTTTAAAGGTATCAGAGCTCTTGTAAAACAATCAAATTTTTAAGATACCAAATGAAAATAGTCATATTATTAAACTTATTGATACCAATTAAAATTTAACAAAATGAAGTTGAAGCATTTTGATATCAATGGTAAACATAATGATCAAAATATTTTTATTTTCATAAAAAACTTTGTACTTTTATAAATGTGAACCAATTGAAAGTTAAGCCACATGAAAATCATATATATGTATGGAAATGAGTATACCAAGTGAAATTTATACATATATATATATAAGAAAACAAAGTATGAGTATATACAAAATTATCAATTAGATACCAATTGAAAGAGTCTAATGATACCAATTGACATAACAATAAGATCAAGTGTATAACTCATAACCTACCACCCTCATATGCTCAAGATAGAAGATTTTCAATGAAGCATACAAGCATAATCGCCCATCCATCCTCCCATAAATGGTAAGGTTTTTTAAAAATAGATTTGAAAAATTATAGCATTGAAAATCACTACCAAAGGAAGAATAATTAACTAGTAAAGATAATTTTTGAAAAAACTAGTTAAAGATCATTCAAAACATGAAATCAAAGCATATATATTTCATGAATCATACTAAATACATAAAAGTTCAAGCACTCATAGTCCATAAGGCTCAAAATTGTCTTAAAAGTAAAAGATGAGTGTTCAAAGGTTATGTAAATAGCATTTTCATGAAAATAGACATTGAAGCTCAAATCATGAATAACATTTTATAAAACATGAAAATTTATTTTTCTTAAAAACATAGTCTTCATGGTATATGTATGATTTATCCAATCCTAACAATATACATACATATCCCAAACATAAAAGAGTCTATCAAATGTATTTGCATGAAGGCAAGAGACTCACGGGTATACATGTATATTTATTAGATTTGAATTAAGCATGCATATACATGAAGTAAAATCATAAAAAAAATGGTAAAGCATGTATAAATGAGAATCATCAAAACTAGCCTATACATGTGCACATAGTGGGTACAAATGAGCATGAAGTGCGAATATATATAAAAACAAATGTAGCTCACTATTTATACATGTATGATACAAGTTTTGATAAAAAACTATATCTAAGCATGTTATTACCACATGAAGCACATTAAAAATCATAAAACATGAACATGCTATGAATATTATGAATGAACAAGCATGAACATAAATAAAATAGGAGTTTAGAGATTGTTACCAACTCCAAAGCTCCAAGCATGGTGGTCGTCCCACCAAACTCCCTTGATAGCGGTGCTCCAAATATGTGTCCTTTTAGTTCAAGTGCACCCACCATCAAGGCACCAAATCTCTCACGTCTTGAGAGATCTCTCACCTACATCAAAAACATGGGGTGGGGGTTTTGGTACCCATTTTTTCTTGGGTCCACGGGGGTTAGCATTTAATAGAACCCAACAATTTTTCTTAGCAAAATTTAAAGCATATATCTTATCATAACAAAATTTTGCTAAATGGCCTTTGCGGCCACAATGTGTACACTTGTACACCTTAGTATGCTTATGAGTGTGATTGTGATCGTGGCGTGCAACATAAGCAAATGCATGATGAGAGTGATGTGCATGAACATGAGGAGTTTGTTTCTTTGCAAACAAAGACTCCAATTTAGAATGGTTGAATGCACACGAGCTCAAGGTTGAACTCAAATCATTAATTTTATCTTTCAAAACATTAATCTCACTAGTGGTGGCATGTAAAGCATGGTGAGATATGAAATCATTTTTCTTCTTTTAGAAACATTTTCTTTTTCTTTTTCAACAAATTTTCTTTTCAAAGTAATATTTCTTGAAAAATAACTTCTTTTTGTTTTTCCACAAATCATCTTATTTTTCAAAGACATATTCCCTTCACATAAATCATTCAATTTTGACATGAGGGAAACATTTTCATTTTTCAAATCTTTATTTTCTTTTTCAATGCATGCAACCTTATTTTCTAATGAATCTTTTTCATTAAGCATGCAATCAAATTCTTTTTCAAATTTTATTATCTTTCTTAATCATGTCATATTTCTCAAGCAATAATTGGCAAAAAGTGGTAAGCTCATCATATGACATGTCTACATCCTCATCCTCGGATTCGGTAGTTACCTCAAGGGGGTTATCCCCTTGGACCATATAGCACTTGTTGGAGATGTCGCTTCCAACATCCGAATCACTCCCGCATAGTATTGATCATTTTCGCCAAGGGGAGAGGAGGGTGTTCCAAACTACAAAAGCTGAATCAATGTTAGAAACTCTAGATAAATAAACATCATCTAGGGTAGACTTTAAAGCATGAAGGGCTTTTGCATTAGCCTCAAAATTCTTACCATCTAAACAATATGCATTATTAGTAGTGGCAAGATAAACATGATAACCTAGGGCTTTGAGGTACAAGGACATATTCACCTTCCATATATGGATGTTAACAATGTCAAACATGGGTGGTGACATGAAGTCCATGGTGTGTGTACAAAAATATTGTGATTAGCCTAAAAATGAGGATCTTTTACTCTAGGTTGTTAGACCAAATCAGAGTACCAAGCTCTGATACCAATTGAAGGTTCACCTAGAGAGGGAGGTGAATAGGTGATGGCTAATCTAAAGGTCACTTAATGCCTAATGATGCAAATAATGCGGAAGCTAAAAACAATTATGACCTAATTAAATCTTTTACACTAAACACCACGTATAACCAAAGAGTGTTGCCGAATATCCCGTAAGGGCTCTGGACAAACTCCTCTAGATTCCCCTTGAATGGGTTGAGGTGCCGCGTTGGCTCTCTTGGTGAATACAAGTGTTAGCAAACAATCCCACACAAGTATATCAAATAAGCACAATATGAATATCAAGCATGTAAGAATAAGCACAATTGAAGTATGCAAGATATAAAAGAGACAAAGAGAGAGAGAGAGAGAGAGAGAGAGAGAGAGAGAGAGAGAGCAATCGCAAACACAAGGGTATGTTTCGAGGTTCGAGCACACTTGCTCTACATCCCCGCCTTCGACACACGAAGGATTTCCACTATGCAAGATCCCAATGGATCTCTCCTCGGTGCCGCAACACCTACAAGCCCTCGGACTCCCTAGTCGCGTACACACCGCAAGCTCACTAGCTCGCCGAGGCCGCACCTCAAACCATCGAGTTCACACAAGAACTCTAAACACCACGAGCACACTTGCCCGTCTCCTCAAAGTACAAAGAAGAAATCTTTGGTGATCTATAACACTTTGATCACCAATTACAAACTCTCACAACACAATCCTATGGATAGGTAAGGCAATGGATAGCTCAAGTGATTGTGAGAAAGCAAGGAAAGAACTATGGTGAAAAACTCAAGAAAATCTCTTTTACACTCTTGATAAAACTCCCTTTAGATTGGAAGTATTAGCTCTCTATTTTGTGGAGAAAAACTCTTCTGAAAGAATAGAAAAAAACTGGCTCTAAAGGTCTCCAAAATCTTGGCTCAAAACAATGACCAAACCCCCAAATTTATAGGCCAGAAAAATATAGCCGTTGGGGTCTGTCAGAGCTGCCGGTCGACCCGTGCGGTCGACCGCCAACAGTCAGAAATCAGACCGTTGGAGCCTCGGTCGACCGCCTGGGTCGACCGACCACTGGAGCTGAGAGTCCAACTCTCTGTCGGTCGACCCGTACGGTCGGCCGAACTTTCCAGAGAGCTCTGCTCTCTGGAGCGGTCGACTGGCACGGTCGGCCGTCCTCCAGTACACAAAGGCGTGCACGTTTGTGCACGTCGGTCGACCGGTCCGGTCGGCCGACTCCAGAATTAGTCGACTATATAGGGAGCAAGTCGACTTATCTGAAGCCTGAAACAGTTTTCTGGGATTAAAAAGTTAGTCTTTTTGGCTCAAATAAAATCCCATAAAATACATAAAAATCTACAAAAATAGTTTAACCAATATACTTTGATAATCAAACATGCTTGCACAAAATCAAGGCATGTTATAAAAGATTGGACTATTTTTGTAATATGGAAATATTTGGCTCATGATAAAAACTGTATTTTCCAAAACATGTTTTCTAAACTGTTTTCCAAAACATCTTCAAATAAAAACTAGATATTTTGAACTCATTAAAGCATAGTGTGTATGGATATGATCCACTACACAAATAAGATGAAATATCTAAGTTTTTGTCATAAAGCTCTAAATATGGTTTTGGTTGAAAGATGTAAACATGAATATCGAAAACCAAGTAGTATTTTGTCACAAAGAAAAATCTTTTCTAAACTAAAAAATCTTTTATGAAAACAATTCTATCAAGAGTGTGTGTGTGAATATGTACTTGAGCAATCCACCACTATTCTATCCTTTACATTTATCTAAAACAAAAACAAAATCTTATACCTAGACACAAGTCTTCATCTTCTTGAGGTCTTCACTTGAAGGCTTCTCATCTTCTTGACTGGTCCAAGCTTGATCCAAAAGCTCCTTGGATCACACCGTGCTAGCTCCAAATCTTGACATTTATCCTTTGTTGAGCTATGCACCTACTAAGATCTTGATAATGAATTTATCACTAATTAAACACATGATCATTAGTAAACATAACTTCATGAGTTGATCATCATCAAAACTAGGGTGATTGGCCTTTGGGCCAACATTAAGCTCGTTGGATCACGTTTGGATCGAGTCGACTTGGAGAAGGAGTTCTATAAGAAGACCTCGGTTTGTTTAGTTTAAGATTGTTTAGATCTTGTATAAAGATTAGATAGTATTGATATGCTCAAGTTCACATACACACACAAGTTTAAAGTTTATTGGTTTTGATTTCGGTTTAAACGGTTTTGGTTTTCATGTCAAAAAATATAGATATATATCTTATATGTATATTGGATTCTATCCATATACAATATGCTTCAAAATTTTTTCAATATCATGTTTTTGTATTTGTACAAGTTTTGGAGAAAACAATTTTTCATTTCAAAAATCTAAATAATGGAAAATACAAATTTTGTGTTTAAGCCTAATTTTCATATCACAAAAATAGTTCAAATAGTTTGTAATATATGTTGATTTTTGGTCACACATGTTTGGTATTCAAATATCTTAAATGGACTCATTTTTGTGAATATTATGGGATTTAATTGAAATTAAAAATACAAGTTTTCAATACCCCAAAGTCCCAGCCAGATCAACTGGCGGTCGACCGGAGCGGTCGACTGGAGCGGTCGGTCGACCGGAGCGGTCGACTGATGTGCACGAGGACGTGCACATGGCCAGCCAGCTCGGCCGGTTGACCGCGTGGTCGACCGACTGAAAGCATCCCACTCTCGGATGGAGGCCGGACGACCGGGCGGTCGACCGGAGGCACAACGGTCATAAATATGACCGTTGCGCCGGTCGACTGGGTGGTCGACCGGAAGGTCATTTCTGACCTTTTCAGACTGCCAACGGGCAGATTTTTGAGGGGTTATAAATAGTCCCCCTCTTGAGTTGTTTTTAATAAGTTTTTAGAGAGCAATTTTTCTCACCTTTATAAGTGTTTAACAGCAAGTTTTTAAAAGAGTTTTTGGGCTAAAATATTTTATCTTTATTTGTTTTAAAGGGTTGGAAAAATCAAAGAAAAAGAGAGTCTTTGGGAATTGGTTTTGATCTTCATTTATATTTCTATCTAGAGTTTTTCCCAAGAGTTTTTCTTTGTGATTTTGATTTCCAAACTCTTTATTTTTCTCACACTTTAGCTATCATATCTATCCTATCTATAGGATCTTATTTGTGAGAAAAATTGGCTTGTGGTCTATAGTGATCACCTAGAGTTGTTTATGATCTTTGTGATCACCAAGAGTTGTAATCTTTCTTTGCTTTGATTATCCTTCTTGTATAGAGGTGATTATGGAGGAGTTTGAGTTGGTTGTTATCCCTCTAAGTGTAAAGGTGATTGTGGTTGGAGTTTGACTTTGTGCCTATCCCTCTAATGAGAGGTGATTGTTATTTGGCTTAGTGCCCTATCCCTCTATTGAGAGGTTAATCTTGTGTGGCTTAGTGTCTTGCCTCTTGTGTAGAGGTTGTTGTTGTTTAAGAGAGAAGTTGTATACTCTAAATTTATATTACCTAAATCCTCAGTGGAGGTTCCCTGTGTGGGAAGTCCTGTGTGGACGCATTAGTGGAAATCCTTCTGTGTGAAGGCGGGGATATAGAGCAGTGGCTCGAATCTCGAAACATATCTTTGTGTTTGCATTTGATCCACTATCTCTTAACTCTCTCTCTCATATCTTGCATTGTAACATATTGTTCATATCTTATATATACTTGGTATTATTTGTGTGCCTCACTTGTGTTGAACCAAGAGAGCTTTACGTAGCATCTCAACTCTATTTTGAGGAATTTAAAGGAGATAGTTCAGAGCCCGTCACCAGGAATTCGGCTACACTCTTTGGTTACACTAAGTGTGAATTCTGCATCATTTGTCATTAGATTAGTCATACACCTATTCACCCCCTCTAAGTGTATTTTCACCAATTTGGGAAACAAACTAAGTCCTCTTTCAAATCAATTAAGGATATCATAACATCTAGGCCATTAGAATTGATCCACATGGATTTGTTTGGTCCTACTAAAAACTAAAAGTTTAAATGAAAATCACTATGTTTTTGTTTTAGTTGATGATTTTTCCCATTTTACATGGATTTTCTTTTTGGAACATAAAGATCAAGTTTTTTTCGCATTTTAATGTTTTTCGAAAAAGGGTTGAAAAGGAAAAAGGTTTTTCAGTTTTGCGCATAAGAAGTGATAGAGGTGGTGAGTTTATCAGCCAATCCTTCATCACTTATTGCGAAGAAAATGGAATTAAGCATGAGTTGTCTTGTTCTAGAACTCCACAACAAAATGGAGTCGTTGAAAGGAAGAATCGTACTCTTTAAGAAATGGCTAGGACTATGATTAGTGAATACGGGCTCCCCAATACTTATGGGTCGAGGCCGTAAACACCGCATGATATATATCGAACAGAATCTATTTTTGTAAAAATTCTTCTAAAACTTCTTTGAAATCTATTATTCAAGAAAACCCAATGTTTCGTATTTTAGTATTTTTGGATGTAAATGTTTTGTTTTGAATACCAAAGATAACTTGGGTAAATTTGATGCTAAAACTTTTGAAGCTATTTTGTTGGTTATTCTAATACTAGCAAAACTTATAGAGTATTCAATAAATCCTCTCTTATAATTAAAGAATCTATGCATATTAAGTTTGAAGAATCTGATGCTTTTGTAAGAATGTTGTAGAGATTGATACTTTAGGTGAAGACATGGAGAAAGTATCCTTGGAGGACTCACCCAACCAAGAAGACAAGCAAAAAATTAATGGTGAAGTTCAAGAGGATAAAGTGGAACCATCTCAGCCACTTCCAAAAGATTAGAGATATGCTACAAGTCATCCCAAAGATCTCATCATAGGTGATGTATCAAAGGGGGTATCTACTCGCTCCAAACTCCATGATTTGTGTGGTCATTATACTTTCATCTCTCATATTGAACCTAAAAATATTCTCGAAGCCGAGGGCGACTCAATTGGTTGTTTGCAATGCAATAAGAGCTCAATCAGTTTGAGCGCAACCAAGTTTGGCATCTCGTTCTTAGACCCCGTGATAGACCAACGATTGGTACTAAATGGATGTTTAGGAACAAGTTGGATGAGTCAGAAAATGTTGTTAGGAATAAAGCTAGATTAGTGGCCCATGGTTACACCCAAATCGAAGGAATCGATTTTGAGGAAACCTTTGCACCCTAGCACGGCTCGAAGCTATACGGATGACACTTGCTTTTGCTTCTTATAAAAATTTCAATCTTTTTTCAAATGGATGTCAAAAGCGCACTTTTAAATGGTTTTATTGAAGAGGAAGTATATGTTGAACAACCTCCTGGGTTTGTTGATCCTATACATCCAAATTTTATTTTCAAACTAGATAAAGCTTTGTATGGTTTAAAACAAGCTCCTAGAGCTAGGTATGAAAGACTTTCAATTTTTCTTCTTTCAAATGATTTTGTTAAAGGTAAAGTAGATACCACTTTGTTTACTAAGCGTGTTGATAGTGACATTCTCATTTTTCAAATTTATGTTAATGATATAATTTTTGGATCTATTAACGAAATACTTTGCAAAGAGTTTGAATCATGTATGCAGAATGAGTTTGGAATGTCTATACTGGGAAAGCTAAACTACTTCCTTGGACTCCAAATCAAGTAAAGGAGTGATGGAATCTTTATAAGTCAAGTACACAAAGGAACCCATCAAGAAATTTGGACTTGAAGGGACAAAAACTAGCAAAACTCCCATGACTATCACAACCAAACTTGACAAGGATGAAAAAGGTAAAAATGTAGACATAAAACTTTATAGAAGCATGATTAGTAGTTTGCTGTATTTAACAACTAGTAGGCCGGATATCATGTTTAGTGTATGTTTTTGTGCTAGATTCCAATCTTATCCTAAAGAGTCCCACTTGATTGCGGTAAAATGCATTATTCGATACCTTAAGGGCACTATTGGAATGGATCTATGGTATCCGAAGACCGGATAATTTTCAATGACGAGTTTTTCAGATGCTGACTATGTAGGTTGTACAGTGGATAGGAAGAGTACAAGTGAAACATGTCAGTTTCAAGGAAATTGTCTTGTTTCATAGTCTTCCAAGAAATAAAATTCTGTAGCCCTCTCAACCACCGAGGCGGAGTATGTTGCTGTTAAGGCTTGTTGTGCACAAGTCCTTTGGATGAAACTTACTCTCCTTGATTATGATTTGCATTATGACCATGTTAAAATATTTTATGATAATATTAGTACTATTCATATGACTAAAAATGCAAATCAAAATGTAAAACTAACCACATAGAGATTCGATATCACTTTCTTAGAGATCATTATGAGAAAGGTGATATTCAAATTGATTATATATCTACTGAGTTTCAACTTGCAGATATTTTTACTAAACCACTTAATTTTAACAGATTTTCTTTTATATGTGTGAACTAAATGTTTGTATTATTGATTGAGGAGTTTTCATGGTTGTTTAGCCTTTTTGATGTATGACAAAAAGGGAGAGAAGTATGAAAATATGGGTTTGTTTGATGTTTATCTTCATATATATTTCATGTTTTGTACTTAATAATAGAGCATCATTTGAGGGGGAGCTTTTACCTCCTTCCTATATTTTATTTTATAGCTTATATGTTTTGTCATCATCAAAAAAGGGGAGACTGTTGGCCGAAAGGTTACAATCCCGGGGTTATTTGTTTTGGTGATAACAAATCATATAAAAGCTATTTGGTACTAATAGAAGTTCAAGAATGAATTTCAGGTTGGTACAGGTATTGATGGCTCAATTTTCAAGCATGGGATATTAGGCTCTAGCTCAATCATTGCTCAACATCAAATTTCAGAGACGTCTGCTTGTAGACTCATCTTGTAGATAGTTTTTTTGTTAAAGATCAGTATATATGTTTTAAGCTCAAATACACGCACACATAAATTGCACATTTTTCAAAAGAATGTTTTTAGCTCATGATTATCAAGCCTTACAAAAAACCTTACAAAAATATTTTCAAAACATAACATATTTTTAAAATGTATTTTAGGCTGGTTTTCTGTTTTGACCAAGGCCGGTCGACCGGGCGGTCGATCGTGCCTATTACAGGCCAGAAAGGTTGACCGCACGGTCGACCGGAGTTCTGACAATTGGGGGTGTGCATGTTGTGCACGTTCCCGGTTGATCGGGCGGTCGACCGGTCCCCGTTGCGATCGACCGGGCGGTCGATCGACTTTAAGCAGGTTTAGCCTCGGTTTGTCACGGTCAACCGACCAGTCGACCGGAGGGCTAATGGTCAGATTTTTTAATCTGCCGGTCGACCAGCCGGTCGACCGGCAGTTTGCCAATTTGGCAGAAATGACTATTTTTTTTAACAGGTTGTTTTAAAAAATGTTTAAATAAAAAAACGTGGTAAGTTGTATTAGAGGGTCAATTTCTACCTTTTTTATGCTGGTAAAACTATTCTATATTTGCTCTTCTAAAATCCTATATAAAGGGGTCATTAGGGTTGAGTTTAACACAACAAAAAAAATTTAAAAATCAAAGTTTTGGGATTTCAAGTGAAAGAGCTTTTTGTTTTCAGTTTTGTATTATTATTTTTAAAAGTCTTATTCAAGTTTTGGTACTTAAAATCTCTCTTCTATTTTTAAATTTCAGTTACAAAATCTTGAGCTTCAATTCTCTAGGGTTTTCTAAAGAAGTGTTTTCAAGAGAGAGTTTGCGATTTTTTGATCACCCAGCACTTTTTGTATTGTTGCTACGTTACCTCTGGACTAGAGGAGTGTGTTGGGGAGTTGTGTACTCCATAGTGGTTGTAATTCCTTTGGTGAAAAGTTCTAGTGGATTGGAAATCCTTCATGGTGGTGAAGGTGGGGACGTAGAGCGATGGCTCGAACCTTGAAACAAATCTCTTTATTTGCGATTGATTTCTTGTCTCTCTTATCTACTTTACATTCATTCATTCATTATCGATTTATACTCATTACAACAAGATTGCATTGAGCACCTCAAAGTCTTATCTAGAGGAATCACGAGGAAGAAGTTCAGAATCCTTCACGGGGTATACGGCTTCTAATCTTGCTTTGAGTGATCGCTTGCATCATCTCATTTTTATTTTGCATTGAATATTGAATTGATTAGCCTTACACCTATTCACCCCCTCTAGGTGTAATTTCAATTTTACATACTCATACACTGTATTTTGGGAAGCGGGGCGTGACAATACTAGAGAGTGAGAGCAGCAGTGGTCTCCAGTCTCCTCAACTATAACAAAACAATTTCTTCCTCCTCTTCTTTCCTACTGCTGCTTTCCTTCACCCCCATGCTTTGTTCCTTGCTGCGACAGAAGAGCGTGAACCTATTCTCCTACCTCGTCCTCGCTCTGCTAGCTTGCTCTGCTTCTTTTGTCCCTACTTTTATGGATCTCTCATATTTTGATAAGATATATATTTTTTAAGTTATTAATTTTTTTATTTTCAGCAGATGCGGGGACATTGTGGTGAACAACCTCCCCTCGACGGCGTCTGTGATGCAACTCCTGAAATTGAACAACGTGCAATAGGTGAAGCTTTCTGATGTCGATCCCACCATGCTCTGCGCCCTCTCCAGCACCGGCGTCAAGGTCATCGTCGTCCTCCCCAACGAGAACCTCACCTGCACCCTCCGCGCATTCACCTTCGCCAAGCTCTGCTCGACTCCACCGTCAAGGTCTCCTCTCCCATCGCTCTCACTGCCCTCCATTCCTCCTGTCAAAGTTAATGACATTGTTTTCTGAGTAGGCTCCACCAAAATCCCCATTCATCATCATCCTCGTGCTCGTACTTGAGGAAGACATACCAACAAGAGGCATAAGCCTTAGAGGAGGAAGAAGAAAGAGAATCGAGCCCTAGATAAGGAAGAATAAAGAAGAAGGGTTTGATCTTAATCCTAAATGAAGAAAAAGAATAGAAAGAAAGAAGAATTGGAGGTTTTTAACTTAAAACTCAATCCACAGGCTATGATCGTATTCAGTTAAGGGTATTTTGGTCATAAAAATATCACGTACAAGCCACGTGACTAACATTATAACAGTGGCTTAACTGAAGGGTTTTTGTGAGAATTTTGAGGATAGTTCAAGGGGTATAATGGAATTTCATAAGTTGGGGTATTCTGAGAAAATCGTATAAGTTGAATTGGGAATTGATTAGTCTACAGTTATGCATTATTATATAGCATTTCCCTGCTGATTTATGAATAAAATGTCGGTCTAAACTGTATTTTGGTCTCTCTTACAGATAATCAAGACAATGAGAGCAAAAGGGTAATAAGAGCTTAATTAAACCCATTTTCGGGTAATTAAATTCGGATTTCTTGGAGGCCAAGCAAGGGAGCTTCTAAAAGATACATTGAACCTAGACTCTTGCACACGTTAGACGAAAATCGGGCGAAAATACCAGAATCCAAGTATACCAAAAAGGCACTAGAAGCGACAGAATACGCTCGCCAAAACCAGGGATTTAATTCGCTGGTTTTGCTGCGAAAACGCGACATTTACCGCGTTTTCGCGGCAATGTGGTGGGGCCGTGCGTCGATCTTCGACGCGTGGCCTTGTATCATCTTCTAGAACCCTCCTTTGCCTATAAAACCCCAATAGAGGCCTAAAACGAAAACAGATTTGGAATTAGGCTAGGTTTTCTATCTTTTAGTAGGGTAGTGTAGGTGTTCCTCTTCTTTCCTTTTGTATTTTCATTTCTTTTTAGATCATATATTAAGGCAGAGAGATTCACAGAGAGAGAGAGATTGATGTAATAGATGGGGACAATTTATGTAAAGGTGTCTCATTTCTTCTCCATTGTAATCTTCCCATCTTCTACATGATGCTTAACTAACTTTTCTTCTCATGACAATGTAACTACTAACCACTAACCATCTAACCACTTACTTGATAATCCACATGAATCTAATAGTCTCTACAAGGCCTTGCTCTTGCAAGAGCCATTGATGGCTCATGATGATGGATTCTAGCATTCTAACATTCCTAACATCTAACCCACTAACTTGCTAACTTGCAATATCTTTTTTATTTCATGCTCACTTCTAATCGGTTTTGATGATTTAATAGTAGCTTGCAAGTTGTTGTGTGGTATGGATGTGTTGTTTGAATGTAGAAGAACTATCTTATGAGTCATGCTTTATATCGTTTCTTGAAGCTAAGTATTAGTGATGACCAAGGATCCATGTGAGTTAACTATCACTAAGAGTTAGCATGATTAGTGGAGCAATTGGTAGTTAGTAGCCATGAGTTTTCTTTTATCTTGTTTTAAAAATCAAATCCAAAACTCTTCTTTTATCTTTTCATCGTTGTTTTCACCATTTTCTTTGTTCACCTTTATTTTCATTTTCTTTACCACAAGCTTCATCTTTTTTTCTATTTTGTTTTCCAAACCACTTCTCTTTGGTTTTCACGTCGACGTTTTCATAATCTTCTTACCTATCACTTCTGAATTTCTTTTCTTTTTCCTTTTCTAATTCTTTTAACAAAGAAGACTTATTAACATAACACGTGAATAAGAACTGTTAATGCTTTTATTGCCTCCCGTCCCTGCGGATTCGACCCATTGAGTCCATGCTATAACGGAAGTATTGAGGGAACATTAGCATATATACATTTTCATTGATTTCATAAAATACATATTTTAAAGTGCTAGTTCCGCTCTGATCCAATTTTTGGAGAAAATAAGCCTTTTTATGAAATCACATATAAATATGTAAATATTTTGAGTAAGATTAAACGATGAAACATATTTAAACATATGTAGATAGAAATTTATTGAAGAAATTTTGTCTATCAAAAACTAATTTAAGAAAGCTAGTTTTTTTTTAAAAAAAATTTATTGTGTGTGTAAACTTCTTGAGCTTCCAATCTAATGCTCTAAACTTAAACATACTAAATTCTTATAAGAGTTTAAATTATCTTCAAGTCTTTTTCGAGTGGGCTTCTCCAAAATTTAAGTTTTGACATTCCGAGCTCGAGTCTCATACTTGAATCAACTTGAGTATTTCAGTAAATTCTAACTCTTGAAATCTGTAAACTCAAAAATACTTGAATTTGATTAGTACCTCAAAACTGCATGAGCTTTGGACTCATTAAAACAAAACGGTGATTATACCCTTGGGCTAACACAAAGTTCCTATTTATTATGCTTAAACATTTTTTTCTTTTTGTTTTGTGGGGTTGGGAATAAGTTATAGCCTGATCCAAGTGGAACTTAAACCTTCAAACTATTTGCACACTACAAAAATGTTATACCTTTGATTATAGACTATAAACTTCTTATCAATCATGATCTATATTACTCCACGAGGAGAGAAAAAATATGTTGAATATTGTTTTTCCTATTTATTGTTTTTGCATGTTTGTTCATGTTCCTAGGGATTTAATCAAAAACACCTTAAAAAAGTGAAGCTTGGAAGGATCCATGAAGAGTAATTTAAATTATCTATTGAGCACATACCGTCCAATTAAATTTAATTGGATTAAATAATTAATAGATGATATGGCCAATTAATTTTCGAATAAATATCTTTAACAAATGTGAATTGCAATAATAGTCTAAAACTTTACATAAATTTCATTACAATTCACGCGCTCAACAAGTAATAATTTGGCTTTCTAGTTTCTACATACCACATCCCCTGAATTTTAACCAGAAAATCCCTTTCTAACCCACTAAATTACAGAACAACCCATACTTTTTGCTGAACTTTATTTACGAGGGTATTTTTGCATATGCACTATACCTGGCCCACAGTCTTCGTTCTACAACTTCCCCTAGTTCTCGCGCTCTGTACTAAATTCGCCTCTCTCTCTCTCTCTCTCTCTCTCGCTCGATTCCGCTCCCGCTCGCGGTGAAGCCCTGAAACTTGGAAGGCCCCAACCCTTTGTAGCTCTTGAGACCAGCAGCTATAAACGAGCACTCGCTCTCTGTTTCCGTAGGTATGGCTCCGATTGCTAAACTTTTTGCACCAGATTGAGTCTTTAAATTCAAGAAAGATTGTTTTTTTTAATTAGCTTTAATGTCTTATTGCTGAAGAAAGAATCTGAAATTGTGCCTGCTGTTGTCCCATCTTTATTCTGTTGGGACGCAATCTAGGTGCTCGACGTTTTGCCTAAGGGGATAGAATGTTTCGTTTTCCGGGATTTTTCCTCTTTAGAAGCTAGGGTTTTGTAAAGTAATAGTAATTTGAAGAGGAAAAAAAAGAAGAAGACTTTTTTCTTTATGGTTCTTTTAGTAACTTGTTTTGATGTATGTATAAAAGTAGAGATCTTTCTTTGGATGCTTCACTTCTATTAGAATGAGTCAGTGGCTCAGATAGCTACCTTGGGAACATAATACATGTGATATTAGTTTCGGATACTCTATATAATCATGGATCCAAGGTAACTTTTCTGTCATAATCTTCTTCATTTCGGTTCTTGTCACAGCATTAATAATTTACTAACGATGTTATTATTCAATCACCAGAAGCATGCCAAATAAGGAGTCCTTGCGTTCTAACTTTTGAAAATTCAAAGGGAAGTCAAAATGAGGTTGTTTAGATGCAACTCGAAAGCATATCTTGTTATTACCTTCTGTTTCATATATGTTTAACATGTTTCTAGCTGTGCTTCTTGAAACCATTAGAACTCTATACGATTATTACAGAAGTAAAACTTGGATATTTGTAGCTAAAACATTTGTCATATCTTTGATGGTATTACTTATTATTATTATTAGTAGTAGTAGTTTAGTTGATCATGTGCCATTTACGTATGTAAACTCATACATAATCCATAAAGTTACAAAAGTTTTGCAAATGAAATTTTAAAGAACTTTCTGGTGTTAGCTCAAGATGACAATTTAATTGGTAGATACACATACTTCACTAGTTAAATGGTTCATTGCTCATACACTATAACAGAAATGTAACCGATGGTAAGTCTTGGAAACTCATTATTTCAGATGCTTTCATCTCCTTTTATGTACTAGGACATTTGTATGTGATTGGAAAAAATGTTGAAATAAATTGGGAGCAAGTAAATTGTCAAGAACTGCAAATCTGCAACTAAGTTTGTGGTTCAAGGGAGGCAGGGAAGATTATGTGTTTGAAGTGTAGTTTGATTGAAAACCATTTCTTTCTATTACTGAACATTTATACTTGATGATTAATCCTTTAATAACTCTGAAACATGCTCAAGCAGAATGAACTACAATCTTATTCATTAAGAGATTTATCTTTTCCCTTCCATTTTGAAATAGTCAATTCAAAAGTTGGACTCTCCTGTCAACATATTCCTTTCATTTTCTTGCTCATCTGTACTCATAAGCACAGATATATGACCTATAAATTTTGTTACCTTAACTTTGATAACCATCGCATTGATATTGGACTTGTTTGCCAAAGTTTGGAACTATTGCAGGCTTCCACTTCTCTAACAAATATGTGGTTCTGATGTTGGTAATGTTCTTAACCATTTTCTGCAAGGTGCAAAAAAAAAAAAAAAAACAATTATCTTGTGGTGGAAAGTGAAAGTAACCTTTATCTATAACCTACCCTTTAGATGTGTAATAATTGTTACTGGTTACCAAGATACAATCCTTTCTCAAAGGCACATTGCTAACATTCTTATTTATGCTGTTTTAAAAGATATGTGATATAAACCCACAACATTTGTGTCTTTATCTGGACAGTGTCTTCTTATCGGAAATACATGCCCAAAGGCAACAGTATAACATGAGTATGATAGTGAATTAGAAATCACGTTGGTGTGTGTTTGGATGAGAAGCATCACTTGGAAGCATCTTACTGTCATTTCCTTGAACCGGTCTAGGAGACTCAGGTGTGTAAACATATAGAGGTTGTAGTTATGCCCACTTCATCTAGCAAAATATAGGAAATCAAGCATTATAAATTTCATTTGAATGACATGAAGGATACTTAGGACATCCTCATTTCATGCTTTTATTTTTTTTAATTCAAAAAGGAAGTAGAAATTATTGCAGTTTAATTTACTTGTTTATTTTATTGTTGATCTTTCCAGATTATTCTTGTTCTGCATCTAGAAAGTCTCATGGAGATTGATCAGGATCAAAAGGAGCAAAATGACGGTTTTGGTGTGCTGTTGAAGCAAGGGGCAGAAGCTGTGTGTTAGATAATATTTTCTTTTTTTCCAATCTGCCATTTCTTTTGGTTGCTGCTTTACTTGTCTGACTATGGGTTTTGCTATTCCAGAGGGTGTTTGAGTCAAACTTTGTTGGGCGCAAGTCTATTGTTAAGGAACGTTTTTCAAAGAAGTACAGGCATCCAACCCTGGACTCAAAATTGACTCTTAAGCGCCTGAATGCAGTCAGTTTTCTTTATTTGGATGCTCTTGAGCTAGCCCCATTTTTGCTGCTCTTCTATGGGGGCACACATACATATTCCTAAAACATATTAAGTTGAAGCTTGGCAATTCCTTTGAAGTAATTTCAGTTTCCAGACTAGATTTAGTAACTTTTTATAGCTTATTAGGATTTACAAAATTACTCAAAATATTACAAATAAATCACTCCCATTGTCCCCTTATCTTTATGTGCTAAATTACTTTGGTACTTGCTGTGTAACAATTGACTTGTTATTTATAATCCATTTAATTATAGCTGTTGTTTCATACTTATTTAGACTCTTCACTGTATAATTTCTTATCCTTGACGCAGGAAGCTCGGTGCATGGTGAAAGCAAGACGGCTTGGTGTACCAACTCCAGTGTTGTACGCAGTTGATCCATTGCTGCACACACTAACCTTTGAGTACGTGGAGGGTCCAGCTGTGAAAGAAGTACTCCTAGACTTTGGAGCAAATGGCATCATTGAGGAGCGAATGGATGACATTGCCACACAGATAGGTGATGCAGTTGGAAAATTACATGATGGAGGTCTCGTCCATGGCGATCTGACAACATCAAATATGCTAATTAAGAAAGAGACCAATCAGCTGGTATTTTCTGAGTCTCACTTTTGACATCTTAAGTACACTCAGGCATTCACACGTATGCTTCTGCTGATCCTGCAATTTAGTTACTTAGCAGTTTGCTTTTTATTTTATTTCCTTTACTGTTGTTGCAATAACATCACTCAAAATGAAATATATATTTACTGCAGGTTCTAATTGACTTTGGTCTGAGTTTCACATCAACTCTTCCGGAGGATAAAGCTGTAGACTTGTACGTGTTAGAAAGAGCCTTACTATCTATGCATTCATCATGCGGGAATGTGGTAAGCCAAAATAATTCTGTTCCATGAAAACTTTGTTCCAGAGTGTAGATTAATTCCCCCAGGAGTCCTCGAGTGGCGATGCTCCCGGAGGATACCTCCGATGTCAAAGTTCTCGGAGAGATGGTGCCCCTAAAGGACACCTCCGGGTCTGTGCCCGGCTGAGGAGATCGTACTCGGAGTGGCAAGAGTCAGAGAGGTCGGCGCTTCTTCTAGTCCTCAGGCTTAGTGGTGATCTCGGATGTGATCTCGGAGAAGGTGAAGTAGGCTTTCTACTATCAGTACGCTTCCCGATAAGAGCTAAAGAAATACAACCACCACCTCTTCAACATTAATATAGAGTCTAAGGAGAGCCTCAAGCAGTATTTCGATTATTTTCAGAGCCAAATGGCGATGGTGTATGACTGTAATAACGACGTGGCTGCCATCGCGTTCATCAGTGGGCTGCAAGTCACCCACTCCTTTTACAAGCATTTGGTGAAACATGAGGTCACCAAGATGAGGATCATCATCACTCGCACCAAGAAGTATATTCAAATTGAGGATGCTATCTGAAGTTCTGCCAACTATTCCTCAAGCGAGGGGGAGAAGTGGAGGAACAGGACGACTAGTCTTTTTTGAGGAGTCTTTTGAAAGATGGAGGCTCGAACAATGGTTTATAGCGGGTTCTTACTCTGACGGTCAACATACACGGTAACTCTCCTGAAAGACGAAAGCTTCCATATGATTTCTACAGCCTATATGGGGCCCTTGCCCTAACGACTACTCGGGAACAGCCTATAATGGGCCCTCGCCCTGACGGCTACCCCTTCTCAGGGAGTCTCTTGAAAGACAGAGGTTAGCCCAATGGCTTATAACATGTTCTCACCCTAATGGTCAAGCCTACGCGGAGACTCTCTTGAAAGACGAAAGTCCTCATTGCGGCTCCTATAGCCTATATCGGGCACTTGCCCTGACAGCTACTCGTGGAACAACCTATAGAGGATGCTCGTCCTGACGGCTACACCTTCTCAGGGAGTCTCCTGAAAGACAAAGGCTCACCCAATGGCCTATAGCGGGTTCTCACCCTGACGACCAAGCCTACACGAAGACTCTTCTTAAAGACGAAAGTACTCCCTACGGCTCCTATATCCTATATTAGGCCCTCGCCCTGACGGCTACTCGAGAAATAACCTATAGCGGGCATCGCCATGACAGTTACCTCTTCTCGGAGAGTCTCTTGAAAGATGGAGACTCGCCCAACGGCCTATAACGGGCCCCACCCTGACGGTCAAGCCTACGCAGAGACTCTCCTGACAACCTACGTCGAGTCCTCACCCTGATGTTTAAACCTAATCGGAGTCTTTCTTGAAAGACGGAAGCGTTTCTGATGGTCACTTAAACAACCTATATCGAGTTCTCACCCTAAACCTACTCAGAGGCTCTCTTGAAAAATAAAACGCTCCTAATGGTCACTCATACATCCTATATCGGGTTCTCACCCTGACGGCTAGATCTTCACGGAGGCTCTCCTTGAAGATGAAAGTGCTCTTGATGATCACTCCGACAGCTTATATCGGGTTCTCACCATGACGACTAACTCTTACAACCTACATCGGACTCTCGGCCTGACAACTAAAAGGCGCTACAGAGATATTAAAATGAATCACCCAGGGGGCAAGCTCCGACAACTGTCAACTCCACGTCTTAACTCTCACTCTCTCACGTCAAGCGCGTAAGTAGTCAAGTAAAGATCCGGGCTCCTCCCTGAGACCTAGGTCGGGACCTTCTTCCGAGTCTCCGAAGTCGTTTAAGCCGGAGTCATCCGAGATCACCACAGGCTCTTCAATAAGTCCGATACCCGTCGATCTACTTCTCACCCGACTTCCAAGACCCGAAGCCCCACATTCGTCAAGACCTCGAGTGGTAAGAGTCCACTCGGGGTCTTGTTGAATGTGGGGCTTTGGGTCTTGGAAGTCGGGTGAGAAGTAGATCCACCGGTATCGGACTTATTGAAGAGCCTGTGGTGATTTCGTACCTTGTTTTAAATATCGGCTGAGTCGACCGAGATGTGGTCTGATATCTCTTTTTTTGCCTGCTGCCGATACGATATGGGAAAATCGTTCACCATATCGTTTATAGCAAAAAACGGATGATATTTGAAATATCAGCCGATAAATCGCCTGGCATCGGCCGATATATCGCCCGATATGATATAACTTATTTATTGCACGACTGTGTGAAAATGTACATTAGTTTTTTACTGTCTTTGCATACATATTACATCATTTTTATTAGGTAGATATCTATGACATTAAACCAACTTATAGTTATCAATATTTATACTATATAGTGTCTGATATGAACGCCCGATATGTGCGCGTATCCCCGATATCTCCCCCGATATCTGATATCCGATATGAAAAAACCCCATCCGATACGATTTCGATGTCCGATATTTAGAACCTTGATCTCGGATGACTCCGGCTTCAACGACTTCGAAGACTCGGAAGGTCCCGACCTAGGTCTCGGGGAGGAGCCTGGATCTTTGCTTGACTACTTACACGCTTGACGCAAGGGAGTGAGTTAAGACGAGGAGTTGACAGTTGTCGGAGTCACTTGACAGTTGCCGGAGCTTGCACGCTGGGTGATTCATTTTAATATCTCTGTAGCGCCTTTTAGTTATCAGGCCGAGAGTCCGATGTAGGTTGTAGGAGTTAGTCGTCATGGTGAGAACCCGATATAGGCTGTCGGAGTGATCATCAGGAGCACTTCCGTTTTCAAGGAGAGCCTCTATGAAGGTCTAGCCGTCAGGGTGAGAACCTGATATAGGCTGTATGAGTGACCATCAGGAGCGCTTTCATTTTTCAAGAGAGCCTCTAAGTAGGTTTAGCCATCTGGGTGAGGACTCGATATAAGCTGTTTAAGTGACCATCAGAAGCACTTCCGTCTTTCAAAGAGCCTCCGATTAGGTTTAAACATCAGGGTGAGGACTCGACATAGGTTGTTAGAGTGATCATTAGGTGCGCTTTTGTTTGTTAGGATAATCTCTGTGTAGGCTTGACGTCAGGGTGAGGACCCGTTATAGGCCGTGGGCGAGCCTCCATCTTTCAGGAGACTCTCCGAGAAGAGGTAACCGTCAGGATTAGGGCCGACTATAGGTTGTTTCTCGAGTAGCCGTCAGAGCAAGGGCCTAATATAGGGTATATGAGCCGTAGGGAGTATTTTCATCTTTTAGGAGGGTCTTGGCGTAAGCTTGGCCGTGAGGGTGAGAACCCGCTATAGGCCATTGGGTGAGCCTCTGCCTTTCAGGAGACTCCCCGAGAAGGTGTAGCTGTCAGGACGAGCATCTTCTATAGGTTGTTTCACGAGTAGCTGTCAGGACAAGGGCCCGATATAGGCTATAGGAGCCGTATGGAGGACTTTCGTATTTCAAGAGAGTCTCCGCGCAGGCTTGACCGTCAGGGTGAGAACACGCTATAGGTCGTTGGGCGAGCCTCTGTCTTTCAACAGACTCCCTAAGAAGGGGTAGCCATCAGGGCGAGGGCCCGTTGTAGGTTGTTCCCCGAGTAGTCGTTAGGGCGAGGGCTCCATATAGGCTATAAGAATTGCAGGAAAGACTTTCGTTTTTCTAGAGAGTTTCCGTGTAGGTTTGACCGTCAGAGTGAGAACCTGCTATAGATCACTGTGCGAGCCTTCATCTTTCAGAAGACTCCTCGAAAAAGAGTAGTCGTCTTATTTCTCCACTTCTTCCTCTCGCTTGAGGAGTAGTTGGTAGAATTTCAGGTAGCATCCTCAATTTGAATATACATCTGGGTGGGTGCGAGTGATGATGTCCCTCATCTTGGTGACCTCATGTTTCACCAAATACTTGTAAAAGGAGTGGGTGACTTGCAGCCCACTGATGAACGCGGCGGCAGCCACGTCGTCATTGTAGTCATATACCAGAGCCATTTGGCTCTGAAAATAATCGAAATAGCTCTCACTAGGCTTTATCTTAATGTTGAAGAGGTGGTTGTATTTCTTTAGCTCTCATCGGGAAGCGTACTGGTGGTAGAAGGCTTGCTTCACCTTCTCGAAGCTCTGGAGAGATTGTTTTGGAGTGTATAGACCCAGTCGTAGGCAGCAGCACCCTTAGAGACTGAATGAGAACACACGACTCAGTAGCAAGTCGTCGTGAGAGTGGACCGCCATCTTGTTCTGGTATTGAGGGAGGTGTTGGACGGGGTCGGTCGTTCCCGAGTAGCATTCGAAGCTTGGTATCACGAACTTCTTCGGGAAGTAGTGAGAAGTGATATCCTCGGAGAGCGGAGAGTCAAAGGTGCTTAATTCACAAGGCTCCTTCTTCTTTTGGAGAAGATGACTTGCTTTCTCAACCTGCTTCCGGACTATCTCCTCGATCTCCTCCATGCGAGGAGTTTGGGGTCCTGTGCGACCTAGAGGTCTCGGAGTGCTGAATGCCACTTGAGGAGAGGTGATCTGTCGCTTCTCCGATTGCTCTCATGCAAGCGTTCCAAGTAGTGCTCGGTTGTGAAGACGGAGGAGTGCGAGACCCTTCTATTGTTTTTTTAGGACGTGTCACTTACATATCCTAATCTACAATATTACTCTGACTTTTTAGTTTACTATCTTAACTTACCATGGTGTGATATACCTTCAAATTCTCCCACGTGACTAACATGTGACCATTTTTGACAACTTTACCCTCTAGTTTTCATGTGCAGACCTACTTAGCATCCCCATCACTCCTCTTTCTTACTAAAGCCTGACCTATATTTTTTTTAAAAAAAAACTTATACCTAAAATGTAAGAACTTAGAAGAAAGCATAACGATCATTACCCAACTCTCAAAGGAGGATAAAGAAAGGAACATCAAAATCCCCCTCTCAAGGAAGTGGAAGGGGAACCCATGAACACCCTTTCTTAAAAGAGAGGGGAACCCATCAATTATTTCGTCTTCTTAAAGGAGAAGGAGAACTGATGAATTCTTTTCTCATTTTCTTTGCACATTCAAAGTCCTTTTGTTTTCCCCTCAAACAAGCCATCAACATTCAATATACGTCTGATAAAAATCCTATTCTCCTTTCAAATTCTATTAAAATCCACAATACAACTCGTGTAGAACCTATTGACCCAGTTATGACAATCCTAATCACTGATGGTCTTGGTCCGAATTAAATTTTTCTTTGGAAGGATTAGATTTTTAAGTGACATATTGAAAGTAGAAATAGAAAATGTCTTAAATGTGACCTATGATTAAAGAGTTAAAATTACCCCAGAGATGAAATAGTTTTAGATTAACCCAAGATCTGAGATTTTAACCATGATCACGACTCAAAATTAACAATGATCTAGGTTGTTGCTAAAGTTTCTAAAGTGGACTTCCAAGCTTTTAAGCGACAAAAATTACAAAATAGATTTCAGGCTTGTAAAGTGATAAAAATAACAAAATGGACTACAACATCTCGAGCTAAAATCAACCCATACTCCAAATCTTATGGACCAAAAAGTCCTTAAACTAGAATTATACTTAAAGATTCAAATCCACAATCAAACTAAAATTTACAAATCCTAGTTCTCTCACCAGATCTTCCTGCCTCACCTGGTTTTAACCGGCAAATTAGCTTGTTTACTCTGTCGTTATCTGGGTTGTGCGGTGGGTGAGAACAAGGTCCACCCCCCTCCTCTCAGATCCCAACTCTGAGAGAAGTCTTTTCTATCGAAAACCTGATTCTACCCTAACACTTGTATGTAACATTCCTATTAACTCGAGAATAAATCATGGTTAATTTTTTTCTAAAAATTGTGTACTTAATCATATGCTCAGACAAGGGTGATGCTTGGATGGAGCTCCTTGTGGAAGTCCTTTGGTTGGGTGTTAAAATGTTTTAGAGTTAACACCTAGCCAAAAGTTTGTGGAACTTAAGTGTCATGGTAAGTTGAGTGCCATTATAGAATTATGTGCTACATCACTTAAAGGTGTGATGGCGTCTGTCTTAGAAGCTTTGGGTGTCTCTTATAGAGTCTAGGCACCACCTCTAGAATCCAGACCAGACCACTTGATGCTTCTATTTGCTTGTGTCAACGAAGCATGTTCATCTGGCAAGAAGATTGGAAAGGAAATAGGAGAATTTAGGTTCTCAGTGATATTTGACGAACTCAAAAGTTAATCCTAACTAGTTTTCTTTAGGATGAAACCATGGTCAGAACTCTATACAAACATGCTTGTGGGTGCCCTCTTGGAAAGTCTTCACTTGGGACGTTCACTGTCACCATTAAGTGCTGAAGAAAACTGGTACAATTTATTTATCTGCAAAAGTGGTGAAATGTTTGGGTGTTGTGCTTAAAATAAGCTTAAAATACAAACGAGATAAAATCCTATGGGCCTGTTTGTTTTGCTGCAAGTGGTTGCAAGTCGTAAGTCGTAAAATGAGAATAGGAAAAGTGAAATGTAGCAAGAAAAATATATTGTGTTTTACGGTATTCAGTTGGTAAAGTGAAAGTGTAAATGAAAGTATATTATATTTTACGGTGTTTGGTTGGTAAAGTGAAAGTATAAATGGGAAGTATATTGTGTTTTATGGTGTATTGTTGGTAATATAAAAGTGTAAGTGGAAAAGTTGACCACAAAATTAACTGTAACAGTGATTTAAATATTATAAATACTATTAAATTAAATCTACTATTGAAATTAAATTGTATTAATAAATTTGAGATAAAATATTAATAATTTAATAATTTATTTATAACAATAATATTAATAAAATATTAGTATAATTAGTAAAATATTACTAAAATATTAACTAAATAAATAATTATAAAACTTTAAGAAAATCTAAAGAACATTTATAAAATTTTAAGAATACTAATAAAACATAAATATTAAAAAAATCTTAAGAAAATAATAAAATATAGTTATAATATTGTAATCTTATAAAATACTTAAAAATTATTATAATATTAAATTTAATTATAATATTATTGTGCTATTATAAAAATATAAAATTAACAAAGTAAAATATAAATTTTATTTTAATAATAAATTATAATATTATTATAATGAATTATTATTACAATATTAACATAATAAAATATTATTGAAATAGTAAAGTATATTATAATATTAAAAATAAATAAATTAAATATATAGTAATTTATATTAAAGCATAATATTGTTATACTAATAAAATATTAAATCTAAATAAAATATTAAAAATTGGTATAAATATTAATAAAATAATAAAGTATTAAAATAACAATACTAAATAAATTATTAAATTATAATAATAATAGTAAAACAATATTAAAAATAATAAAAAACTAAAGATTAAAAATATAAAATAGTTAAATAATTAATTAGAATTAAACATTATTAAAAATATTAATAATATTAAATTATATATTGATTATCAAGTAACTGCTTTGGACTGCAAGTGTACTACAAATGAGATTTACATGACCACAAAATTAACTGTACCAACTGCAAGTGGGAAAATGAAAGTTGCATTTTGCAAGTTGTTTTGCAGCGAAACAAACAACGGAAATAGAAAAATGTTTTACGACTTACGACTTGCGGCGAAACAAACAGGCCCTATATCTGACTGTAAGACATTAGGGCACCTGTTTCATTGGTTAGCTGTGTCAGTAATTGCTTCAAAATTCTCAAACTAAGAGACTGGAAGAAAGGAAAGATGATAAGGCTATATTTGTCTCTGAAGCATAGTAATAACTAACGAGGCAAGGTGCTAGATTGAACCACATGTCTACACCAAGCTGGTAATAGTAATTATGTTTGAATCTCTGGATTCATCAGATGGTTTAAGGTGTGCTTTGGTTGTATTTAAAAATTAATTATCAAGTTTGAGTTTGTAAATATTAAAAGATGCAAGCTAGATGTAAACAATTACTATGTCGTACTCCTTAATTTTACATCTTTAAATGTTTCGATATAGCATGTGCATAATTATTGTGGCGACCTCGGTTAATGCTCCCAAGCATATACCGCAAAGCCCGTATAATGGTTCAAGTAAGCTTATATCGAGTTTCCATAATATCCATGTGTCAAATGTATCAAGAACCAAAACACAACACAAAATCTGATAGCAATGTTATATACCTAGTGGTGTAGTAGCGTCATTACTTCTCTTATGATAATCCTTTTGATCTGTGCCGTTGTGAATTTTATCAAGTGGAATCATCCTGAATGCAGTCAAGATATTCCTCATAAAGTTCATGTCAAATTGTCTCCTGCTCTCCTGAACAGCTTCAGTTGTGTCCATGCTCTAGCCAAATGCTGCAATTGACCATCAAAGCTGAAAGAAACACTTTTCACAATGTCATTTTTGTGATTTTACCATCAGCGGTGACTCAAATCTTTTCTGACCAAGGCAGATTAACTGTTATTATTATTTCTTCTTTGACCAGATGGATAGAATACTCTCTGCATACAGGAAGTCTTCAAAACAATGGTCATCCACGCTGAACAAGCTAGCACAAGGTGAGAAACTTTTCACTGATTTATATTTGTTCATGTCTGTTTCGGTTGTAAGTACTGTGCTTAATACCCATTCTTTTCAACCTTGACAGTGAGGCAGCGAGGTCGAAAGCGGACGATGATCGGATGAGCATTCTTCAAGTAATATATTGTGACTCGACGAATGCTGAATGGACCAAACAAAGTGCCACCATAATTTAATTATGATATGTGTGCCCACAAGAACATTATTTATGCCATGTAAAGAGAAACACGTCTCAATCTAGACAGATAGGCATGTTTGTGCACTAAACTGTTTGGCTGTAAAAGACATTGGCATCCATACTAAAAGCTTCGCTAATTGATGGTTGAAGCTCTTCCGTCTATTTAGATGATGCTTTGAGAACCAGGACGCAAGTTCCATGCATGTTGTGCTCTGTATTCTGTATGCTTTACATTGGCAGAAATACTCGACCTATATTGTGTTTTTTCTTCGTGGGAATGAGATTTGCCTTCTTCAGGTTCAATTTTTGGGGTGGTGCTCTTGCTCGGTATTCATGTTAGTTTTGAGATTGTTATTAATTTCTAACTGCATTGGTGCGTTGCTTATTTCTCCAGAGAGATCCCGATGTTTGTGTCGTCTCTGTGTTTCCACATGTCCAAGGATATGCACTACTGTGAGCAGCCGAAGAGGTGGGAGGCCTCATACAATCTTCTCACTGATGGTGAGTTGCTGTTGGGATATTTTGTGTGTCAAACCTGTAAAGCACAGATACGTCTATTGTGAGAACTCGTGCATTGCACGAGTGTTACACATGTGTTGTATGTACTCTTTCTTCCGTGTTATTGCTTCTGCGAGCGTCATTTTAGAATTTGATGTGGTTCTTAGTTTGACAAACAGCTATAGTTCTCTGATTCTCAGAGCTCATTGTGGTGTATGCAGTTCAAACCCGATATGGCCGTCCTCTGTTTGAACTCAGAGAGAGAGAAAAAGAAGGAAAGAGGAAATGATGAAGTAATCTAGGACTGACTATAACCATATGAACTCACTAAAAATGAGGAAGAAGAACAATCAAACTATTTAGCCATTTAGTGCTGCAACATCAGTCGCAAGTGCTGCCTTTATGACAAATTTAGAAGCACAGCATGTCTTGTTTCTGCCCTGCATAATATTCCATGACGCTGCATGCTGAGTTTGTCTCGCGCTCTGATTATTATTTCTCGTGATGGAAAACAGAGATGGCGAGGAATGGACATTTTTCATGTTGTTTGCACATCTTTTCTAGAACATAAATATGGCATAACTTTCTGTCTTTGTATCGTTTGAGGGCTTTGTATCTTTCATGGAATATGCAAATGGCCGAGTTGCTTATAGCTGAGAGAGTTAACAAAACTGAGAGAACTTTTATTCAAATTCACTCTCTTTTTTGTGGTTAGAAACGCGAACACAATATTCATGTCTATGGACTCCAAGCTCAAGGATCACAATTCATTCCAAGAGACTATTTTTCAGTGTTCCCTCGTTCACTCCAACCAAGCTTTATTCTGCTAACTCTGGCACAATGGTAAAGCCGCATTGTTGTCATTCAGGTCCATCATCTTTCGACTCTCGGCAAATGGCTCCCCTCCACCCGAAGGGCAGTTCCTTCAAAATCATCCATCAAAACTTTACCTTGGTTTGACGTGGCAGAAAGAGAAGGCCAAGGTCTTCCTGTTGCAAACTTTACCTTAGTTTGCCAACTCCCAAAATGAGGAAGGCACCCCACAAATAATTACAAGCATGCCATTATGCTTTTGGAGACAGTTACACTCGGAAAATACCAAAATACTCATTTCTCCTTTCTTTCTCCTTCTTCTTCTTGACGACTCACCCTCCCTCGCCGTCCTTCCCCGACCTCCCCTTCCCCCGACTCCCTCCGACCACCTCGGCGCTCCCCCTTCCTCCCCCTCCCGTTCTCCCTCACCCCCCCCCCCCCCCCCCCCCCCCTTCTTCTCTGTTCGGCTACTCTAGATGAACAAAGTCTTTGTTCGGCCGGAGTGCTGAACAAAGTCTCGGTTCGGTCCGCGGTGTCGGGGAGGAGGGGAGGCCGAGGAGGTCGGGGGAGGAGGGGGAAGCCGGGGAGGTCGGAGGTTCGCCGGCAAGGGGGCAAGAGATGGGGCGGGGAGGTGGGGGGGGGGGGGGGGGGGGGGGGGGTCGCCGGGGAAGGGGAAGGCGGGGGGGTCGCCGGCGAGGGAAGGAGAGGGGGAGGAGAAGAGAATATTTTGACCAATTTTTATTTTTATTTTTGGGTGCATTTAATTATTAAATCTGTGGGTACCCTAATCAATAGAGTGCCTTCCTCATGTCTTGGGGTGGCAATATCCGCTCCCTTGATTAGTATCAAGACTAAACTAAAGCTGCTTTGAATCTCTCACACATTATACTTCTTTTCATGCCAAGTCCCCCTCCAAGAAGATGATATGAGAAAAAAGCTAACAAGCCTGAGATTGAGAGAGGGAGAGAGAGAGAGAGACCACCAGTCCCTAACACCTGAGCTTGGTAAAAAAAAAAAAAAAAAACGGTTCAAAGAGTCGAAGCCAAGCAAAATTGAGGAGAGGAGAGGAGTAGGGCTGTGTTCAAAGCTCAAAAAGCAAAAAAGAGGTACTTCGCCCAAGGTACGGACCCTGAGATCTCCCTTTGACTGGGGACGGGGGCAGATAGGGAATCGGAGAGGCATAACGGAAACGAAAGTTCTCTCGAATTTGGAATATGTTCGGGTGAAGAGTGTAGCTATTCACGCCGACAAAATTACTTAATACATATACTTAATACACCCACAAAATTTGTAAACACACTCTCAACTTTTTTAAAACTATCTTTTTCATTTTAAATCAATTATTTTTTTAAATATCAATTCTATCCTTCCCTTCCTCCCTCAACAAAAACAATCATCTCTCCATTCTCTTTTATTGTGTATTAATTATACAGTTAGAGCTTAATTAAATAGCTTTCGAGTAAGTTTGATGTTTTCAGCTAATTTGAGGCTTACATCTAATCCACATATGTTTCTCAGTTCATTATTATTGCATTTAAACTAACATGACTAGAAAAATAAAAACTATTTTTGCGGAAAAAATGCGAAAAAGGGAACGCCTAAATCAAAAGCCCGATCGACTATAAAACAATAAACAGAAGACAACTAAGTAATCCAACAAACTTTCGATCTAAAATAAGAGAATGCTTGGAATCTGAGCTAAATACACTAAAAAAACGAATTTTGTAGGAAAACAAGATTTTAATACATTAGATTGAGGATGATACTGAAAGGCGAGCGCATCGAATTAATTTTTATGTATTTTTATTATCTTATGTCTGTATTGTACATATTAGAAAAAAATATTTCCATTAAGCTCACTATTTTTAAGAAGATTAAAAGAAAATGATAATATCCAAAATTATAGTCTCATTTTTTATTTGAATATATTAACTTAATGTTGTTTAGCTGTTTTTTTATTCATCAATGTAAATTTCTGAGACATAAGGGGAAACAGAATGCACAAATTTTTTTTGAGAAGAATAGAATGAACAAATTTGTTCAGACTATAGGGTTCCAAACTTTGTTCAGATAACATGCATAGACTTTGAGTAATAGAACACTCATGAATTACATAAGAGGAAATACACGGTCCTTTGTCACAAATTTTAAACCAAACATCTGGTGCATAGATTTTGTTGAGATTTCGTTGATCGACCTAGCTGCGATGAAATTAAAAAAACAATTTAATTTAATAAACTATGTGGGAAAACTTACTTTTTGATTATTTGTCATACTCCATGACATTATTTGTTTGCTCATAACTATCAATATGGAAATTTTTTAATGGTATAGACGCGAAGAGATTTTTTAGGCCTTGTGTTAGTAGAGAAAAGGTATATATTTAAAGAATAAAAAAGAATTGATTAGGAATAGAATTTGGGTCGGTATATTCAACAATTATTGGTGTGTGTTTAGGAATAAGATTTTCATTAGTTGTAATATTAGAGTTAATCAATGTCTATTTTAATCTTTTGATTTAAAGTTAAAACTACCCATCAACTTGTATTCTTAAAAGTGAGTGTGTTAAATAATTTTGCGGGTGTGAATATCCGCACCCTCGAGCCAGTAAATCTGTCGGCTTTGTGCAAACTTGGTGGTCGAAATGTTCATTACATACTTGCATGTGTTTGTGCGTGAAGAAACTGAGAACAAAAATTGTGGGGGTATTTTGGGAAGTGGAGCCTAATAATGTCTGTTGCCCTTTGGAATCTAATGGAGAGGAGCAGAGAAGCATTTTGGGGATGAATGCTACGAATAGGTTCCCAAAATCTCAGAATCAGCTGCTTTGAATGATTGGCCTTTTTCTAAAAAAATTGTTCAGATGTGAAATTGGTTTGAGAAAATATTTTAAAAGAGAAATTTACTGTTTGGTTAATGGACAAAAAATTAAACAAGGAATTTATGTTATTAGTATCGGAGATATACTAAAAGCCTGTTTGTTTTGTCGCAAATGGTTGCAAGTCGTACGTCGTAAAAATTTCATTTTCATTTTCTACTGTTTGTTTCGCTGTAAAACAACTTGCAAAATGCAACTCTCATTTTCTCACTTGCAATTGCAACAGTTAATTTTGTGGTCATGTAAATCTCACTTTTACACCCACATTTTCTCATTTGCAGCACGTACAGTTATTTTTGTGATCATGTAAATTCCACTTGTATTACACTTGCAGTTCAAAACTGTTACGTGATAATCAATATATAATTTAATATTATTAATTATTTCATATTTTTAAATATTTTAATTAGGTTTAATTTCTTATTTAATTATTTAATTATCTTGTTTGTTTAATCTTTATTTTTTATTATTTTTAATATTGTTTTAATATTTAATATTTTATTATTTTAATTTAATTTTTTATTTAATATTGTTATTTAATACTTTATTATTTTATTAATATTTATACCAATTTTTTAATATTTTATTTAGATTTAATATTTTATTAATATAACAATATTATGCTTTAATATAAAATTCTATATATTTAATTTATTTATATTTTAATATAAATAATTACTTTATTAATATTATAATATAATTTATTATATTAATATTTTATTATGTTAATATTGTAATAATAATTCATTATAATAATGTTATAATAATAAATTATTATTAAAATTATAATTATATTTTACAAAGTAAAATTTATATTTCTATAATTTTATAATAATATTATAATAGAATTAATATTAAAATAATTTTTTGTATTTTATAATATTATAACTATATTTTATTATTTTTCTTAAGATTTTTTAATATTTATGTTTTATTAATATTCTTAAAATTTTATTAATATTTATTTGATTTTCTTAAAATTTTATAATTATTTATTTAGTTAATATTTTAGTATTATTTTATTAATTATACTAATATTTTATAATATTATTGTTATAAATAAAATATTAATATTATTAATATTTTATCTCAAATTTATTATTACAATATAATTTTTACTAGTAGATTTAATTTAATAGCATTTATAATATTTAAATCACTGCTACAGTTAATTTTTTGGTCAATTTTTTCTCTTATACTTTTACATTACCAATCAAACACCGTAAAACATAATATACTTTCTCATTTACACTTTCAATTTACTAACTAAACACCGTAAAACACAATATACTTTCTCATTTACACTTTCACTTTACCAATCAAACACCGTAAAACACATTATATTTTCCCTGCTACAATTTATTTTTTCATTCTCTTTTTACGACTTATGACTTGTAGCGACTTGCAGCAAAACAAAGAGACCCTAAAAGCTAAGCTTTTTTGTATTATAACTCAATATATGATTTATTATTTAATAATATCATTTTCATTTTATGAGAATATGTATAGACAAATGATTGTATTATATATGTGTCTGTCTTGTGTTCTACATAATAAGTGACTTGGTGTGTAGAATTCGGCTTACACACAGAAGATTAGATCGTCGGATCCTCATAGAATATAAGTTAGGTCCATAATCTTAGATGGAGTTGGACACACCATTAGTAGGATTGCAATGTAATCTTCTCGAATAGTCTATCTTGACTATAGGAGACTATTTGATGGCTCAAAATATTAAATTAGTGTACTTTATGTGTATTGGACAGGACTGAATTGAGGTATTTTTCTATATACTGATTATATTAGAAAATTAACACTTCATGATTGTTATGAGTGCTTAAATTCTTAATCCCGAAATGTTTAATGGACATGTGCATATTATACTTGTCACATTGATTCACTAAGAAGTGAGATTTTTTATGAGTCAATAGTTTCACTGAGCTGAGTGATAATGTAATATGTACGATGAACTTTATTCATTGACGGAATCTACATTCCGGTGTGAGAGAATGATGATGTCCTCTTGAAAGCTTATAAGTTTTGTGCATGTCAAACCCTGCAGGTGGATTTAATTATCTGACATGATAAATAAGTCAAGTGGTAGATATCAAGGACAAGATGTTGATTAAAGAAAATTATCAGTAATTTAATTTAATCAACAGCCATCGAAAATCATAATGTGGGGGAGATCTTAGACATATAATAATAAGGATCTCGAAAGTAATTTTGAGATATGAATAGAAGCGTAATTATATTTTTTTAGTGGGCTGAATTGTAATATATGAAATTAAAGATTCTAATTTGGGTTGAATTAGGATTTTTTAATTTCATTAGAAGTCTGATTCTTTTTTGACTCCTCGTGGTCCCTATCCTAGCCTATATAAAAGCCTTTTATAGCTCTTGCCCAAAGGTATGCATCATACAGAAGAAACAAAAAAGAGAAAAAAATCTAGTTTCTAAAAGGCATTAGAAAAGAGCTGAAGGAGAGATCAGAAGAGTGGAGCCCACCCTCCATTTGATCTTTTGCTTTGGGAATATAAAAGATAGCGAGGTGTTCAAGACGGCTTCCCAATTTGTAGAAGAAGATTGTTAATGAGATCAATCCTGCGGGATCTTGAAGGTATGATCTCATTCTTTTTTAAAATTATAGGATCACATGTGTAGAAGTTTCATTGTTTAACCTATATCTGCTCAAGGTGATCTAAGAAATTTTTCGCACTTTCAGTTAGTGAGTCCTGGCACAGTAAGCAAAATAAGTGAGATTAAGATATGAGAAGTCTCATGTTTAAAATCAAATTATGATCTTTGTTTTCTGTAAGATTTCTTTTTTCCTTTCTTAGTAAAGAGAATCTAAATGATTACTTACCTCTTGCTGTTTATAGTCATCTACTTATCTACTACAATTTTCTTAGTTAGGAGTTTTTCCTTTAATAAGAGTGTTGATAGTCCATCGTAAGAATTGTGCTAATTTTTTTTGAACCTTATGCTTTTATATCAGCTTTTTTTTTTGACAAATACATGCTTGGATGATGATAAGAATTGGGATCTATCACAAATTTATTTTTTAAAAGAGAGAAAGTGAAATCAAGAGATGAAGAAGTATAAAAATCACACTTGAACTTGTTGTATTCAGTAAGGCTACATCTGACTATAATCTAACTGTAGAATTTAGGATAAACAGAACATGAAGGAGAGGAATTAGGATTACCTAAGCGGAAGAAGTAGTAGTGATAAACTCAATCCCGCTCCTTGTCGTCTCGATCCTAGACGGTTGGTGGATGTTATAAGAATGAACACCTTTGAATCTACAGTTCAAGTACCCCAATGGAAGTTCTTTGTGATTGAGGGAGAAGAGATGAGGATTCTATTGGCCCAAAAGCCCATTGCTCTAATTTTAATGATGATTAACTCAAATAGTTATAGTACGAATGATCTTGTATTTATATAGTTTCAGATATTTGATCAAGATCTTAGTCGGTGTTTACCTTCAACAAAAAATTCGAAGTCAAGTTTTGAAGCTAGCATATATTGATTCAAGAGCTCGCGCTTCAAGATCGCATCAAATACTCAAGAGAAGTTTAGCTCTTTGGATCAAGGTTTGGACCAAATCAAGATGGAGAAGAAGATTTTCAAAGAAAAGATTTTCAAGATTTAAGTCTATATTTCTAAGTGTTAAGATTTTGTATTTTAGACAAAATGTAAAGGATAGATTAGTTGTGCATTGCTCAAGTTCATACACACACACACACACAAAATTTATATAGTGTTTTCGTAAAAATAATTTTGATTTTAGAAAATACCGTTTTGATTTTGAGCTTCAAAGTATGCATCCGTATATTTCATGATTAGATTTCAGCAAAACAAGTTTATATAGTTTATATATGTTCTGGATTTCATCCATACACATTGATGGTTCAAATATTTAGAAAAATTTATTTGATGTTTCTATATCATGTGTTCAAGTTTTGTTTAAGTCAAAACTTTATTTTGAGCTTATTGTCAAAAAAATAGATATTTCATTTATATGTGTTTTGGATCATATCCATACACACTATGCTTTAAAGTAGTTTTAATATCTTGCTTTTGTATTTGAATAAGTTTTGAAAAAATCTAGCTTTCATTTTAAAAGTTTGATTTTTGAAAAATACGGGCTTTGGTTTAAAGCTTAATTTCTATATCACAAAAATAATTCAAAAAGTTTGTAATATGTGTTGAATTTTGGGCACACATATTGTTCTTCAATATATACATGAACCTATTTTTATAAATTTTATGTGATTTTATATGATATTACAAGACCAAGTTTTAATTTTTAAAAAACCCAGACCTGGGCTTCTGGCGGTTGACCGAACCAGAGGTCGGTCTCTCGAGCGGTCGACCGATGTGCACAGGCAACATGCACAAGCCTGGCTTGAGGGACAGTCGATCGATTCAGAGAGTTTACTCTCTGGATCTGAACCCGGTCGACCGAGCAATCGACTGGGCAGAGAGCGGTGTTTCTCTGATTCTTACCTCAGTCGACCGATAGGTCTTTAACCTGAGTGCATCGACCGACCGGTCGACTGGAAACCCCAACGGTCATAAAAATGATCGTTAGCCGGTCGACCGATAGGTCAGTTTGCCAGAAAACTGAGCCCAATGGCTAGTTTTCTGAACCCATAAAATGGGGTTTCTTGGTCAGTTTTAGATAAGATTTTGGAGAAGTTTTAGTGCAATTTTTTTTCATCTCTCTTAGATTTTTTCTCCACATATTTTTGGGCTAAAACTTAATTATCAAAAGGAGAGCTTTTAAAGAGTGTTTTCAAAAGAGATTTCTTAAGTTTTCCACCACTCAATCTATCTTGTTTTCTCACACAAATTTGAGCTTTCCATTTCTATATTTATCCTCCAGGGATCATTTGCTGTGAGAGTATTTTTGATGATCAGAGTGTAGAGATCACCAAGTTTTCATCTTTGTATTTGAGGAGCGAACTCGTGGGTTCGCGTTGTGACGAGTTCTTGTGGGAGCTCGGTGTAGTGGTGTGGCCTCGGCAAGCTAGTGTGCTTGCGTGTGTTGTTCTTACAGGAACAAGTGAGGGACTTGCGGGTTCAAGAGTTCTTGAGGGAGCTCGTTGTAGGTGTTGCGGCACCAATCGATCTTGCGGAATCAATTTTAGTGAAATCCTTCATATTATTGAAGGCGGGGACGTAGAGCAAGTGTGCTCGAACCTCGAAACAAATCTCCCGTGTTTGCGATTGCTCATCTCTCTCTCTTTCATACTTGTGTTTATATATCTTGCATACTTATATTGTTTACCTCTTTATATTCGTGATATATTTGTGCTTAATTGTTATATGCTTGGGATTGTTTGCTCACACTTGTATTCAACCAAGAGAGTTATAGTAGCACCTCAACTCTTAATCTGGAGGAATCTTGAGGAGATAGTCCAGAGCCCTTTAGAGAAAATTCGGCTACACTCTTATGTTATACTTTATGTGTTTGCGTAATAGTTTTTAGTTTGCATAATTAGTTTTAATTCCGCATTATTGTGCATTAGATTAGCTTGTCATTATTCACCTCTCTCTAGGTGATTTACAGATTTCTCTTTCTCTAAGTGAAAGAAAAACTTTTTCTCACATTTAAATCCTCTTGGAATTATATATTTATTAGAAAATAGAGTTTTAATCCTCATCTCAAACCAACAAGATCATAGGAGATAGAGTTGTAATCCAATAACAACTAACAATATCCAAATCAATCTTGATTTGAATTTCAAATTAAGATTATCTTATTTTATCCTCATGAGATTTTTTATTACTCCTTATTGGGTCAGCCTTGTAATGCCCTGATCTCACGGATATGGAGACGCTACCGCGATGACATACGCAGGGCAAAAATGCCCTCACATCATACATTTAATCTCAGTACAGGAAACAAACACAATATACACAATTATTCTAGCAATAAACAAGTACAAGAATACCAACAAAAGAGGCTAGTGAATACAACAGATATGGAAATAGAAATAAATATGAAGGTACTGATAAAATAATAAAATACCTATGAATAAGAAAGATGGGCGGTCTCCTAACAATATTTCGTGCAGTGTCTGGTAATATGATGGCATCAAATCTCCAACTTGAAGATGCAAACCTAGGATCATCAGAAAGAGGCCTAATGAGTGGTAAGATGAAGGAAGGCAGTAATATATATAATATAGTAGTAGTCACAACCACGATAATATATAATACATGATTTAATAACAGTGATACAAATATATCAAACTAATAATCGATATTACTATACAATTAATATATTTGCATTGTAATATTATTAATATTAATCGTGTTACAGCAGTGTTACCTCATCAATATTATATGATACATGATTAAAATCATAACTTGTTTATTATAGTATCATTAAATCATTTATGACCATTAATATGCAATTATTATCAATAATAGTATTAAGATGTTAATAAAATCATAATGTTTGATTAACTCATATCAAATCTTTAACTATTTCATATTTAGTTATACTATTAGTAACCATAGCATGATGAAAAATAATGAATATGAACATCTATACATGAAGTACGAGGAATAATCATACTATCGTGAAGAAAATACATGGAATATAGAGTATGTGTGCACGAACTAGTATGTCTCCACATGAAGTGCAAGGTATACATGTGACCAGGTGGTGGATAGAATATCAGAAAGTGTAACAAGTATAAAAGAATAATAATATGCATGTATCAAGCAAGTCATGTTATTTATATAATAATAATAATCTGTACTGCTTGATATTTAGTCAATCTCTTTCAGTGTCCCTATACCACTGACAGTTCATACTGGAGTTCGAACTCCAGCTGAACCATCCGAACATGACCTACGGGTACCATTATTCGAACGAGAGAGTGCCCAAATAGCAAGTGTTCTTGACGTCATCATTATTAGATTATTAAGTGTATCATATACTAGGCCTGAATAACTAGTGCACTGAGGATGTCTAATCATGCCAATACCCTGCGATGTGAGATTCTAGAGGTGCCCCCCACAGATTCAAGAGGTGGCCCCCACTACTATGTATGGGGTGTGGCACTTTATTTCGTGTGACACTTAGTTCCACACACCTTGTGTCGGACGCCAACATGACCATACGTACAACATGTATATCAAGTAACAAGAGTACTGAGTCTGGTCAATAATAATATCAATAATAAGAGCATCGGAGGCATCCTAGTCACCCAACATCTGGCGGAGTGAGGATTCTAGAGGTGGTTCCTACGGATTCAAGAGGTGGCCCCTATCACGTATAGGTGTGGTGTGGCACTTTGCTCCATATGGCACTTAGTTTCACACATGTTCCGCCAGGTGCCAGCGTGACTGTGCTAATAACAAAGCTACCAAGATACAGGTAGGCTGGCTGAATAATAATGTTTATAACATGTAACAAGTTAATAGAATTTTATCAGTAATGTCGTAACATGAACAAGTATACAATGTAACATGAGTACATAAATATTCAAGTAATAGTAATTCAGGTAACATGAACAGTGATCCAATGCAATAAGAATACAGAACATTAACGCATGTATACAGGGAATCTATGCAACATGAAATAACTATGTGCAGAGTATCCGTTCAGCGATGATTCAAATATATGAAATAACATATACAGTGGAACAGTGTATCCGTGTATTAGTGATACATGAATATGAAATAGTAGTGTCCAGTGTAACAGTGATTCAAGCACATTAAATAAGAATATCTAGTGTAATAGAGTATCAGTGTGTAATGATACAAGTATATGAATAATAATATCGACAATTATAACAACACATACTTGAATATGAATTAACAATATCCAATGTATCAGTGGTTATCCTCATGGTTCATGTAACAATGATGTGTCAAGGTGATATAGTTAATATGAAATAAATGTCAATATATATATATATATATATATATATATATATATATATATATATATATATATATATATATATATATATATATATATATATATATCAGTACTTGTTATACCATTTTTATGTTATTACTGTGATAGATATCATAAAATAAATATAGATAATTATTTATTTTCAAATTCTTCACAATTATTTTAATAATTACTAATTATTAGTCTGGGACTCCTTTAATCTACGATATAATACATACCCAACATATAGATAATTCATCTATACTTTATGAATCATAATAAAATATTATTTTATTGAAGATATCATATTTAAAAGCACGCATTTATATTTTAATTAAAGTGTTTTACTAATTACATTAATTTATTAAATGATAAATGCAATTACAAGATTTATTAAATGGTAAACGCTATTTAATGAATTAGTTTTTATTCAATACATTGAAATATCACTTATAAAATAAAAACACTCACTTAGCAATTATGGAATTGTAGTTCTCTTTTCTACGATCTCAACGGCTCAAGAATCGTACAGATCGGATGCCAGATGCTCAAGATATCGCTTAAACACTAAAATCAATAAAATAGGTTAATTATGTATTAAAATGATCTAAATTGTAAATATTATAAATAGGCTGGGGTTATTATGAAAAATTATCTTTATTGGATCAGAAACGAGTTTGGGTTACTTATATCAGGTTTAGTTCCAATAACCTGAACCAATAAACTTAAGTAGTATTGGGTAAATGGGTTAGTTGGTTTGGGTTTGGTGTTAATGAGTTTAGATGCGGGTTATTGGATGGGTTTGGGATCCAATAAGAGAATATAGAGAGAGATCAAGATAGATCATGAGAGAGAAAGAAGGGAGCAAGGGAGGTGGCCCAGCCAAGCTGGCCGGCGGAGCGGCCGAGGGCCGGCGGAGGGGCCCAACAGTGGTTGAGCCCCGATTGGACTTGGGTGGTGGAGGAGGAGGAGGAGGAGGAGTGAAGGTCTGGTGTAGTGATGAAGGGAATGATGATAGTGTTGATGTTAGAGTGATGAATTGGAGGTGGTGGTGGTGAGAACTTTGGTGGTGGTAGGTGTTGATGAAATTGGTGGTGGTAATGCTTGTGGAGGAGGGTAGGGTTTTGATGGCAGAGAAATTGGTGGAGAAAGAAGATGGTTTGGTGGTGGAGTTGAAATTGAAGGAGTAAGGGACATGGTGAGGTTGGTGGGTGATGGGTTGCCAGAGTTGGGGTGTCGCCGAGGTTGTCACTGGCGGTGGTGGGGGCACAGGCCAAATCCAGAGAGAGGGAAGAGATATGGTGAGAGAGACTATAAGAAAGAGAGGGTGAGAGATAGAGGGGGGTGTGTGTGTCCGCGCGCATTAGAGACAGTAAGAACTAGAGAGGAAGAAAGAGGAGACTAAGAGAGATATAGGGGAGAAAGGCTGTGGGTAGGTCGGTGGGAGATTGCTGGCTTAATGGGAAGAAAAGAAAGGGATTGGAGGAGAAGGAAAGATAGAATAGATTAAAATATTATTTAAGTAGGTCAAAAATTGACTAGTTACGAACTGTTCTCAAATTTCTGTAAAATAGCAAATATTACCCGAAAAAATATTATGAAATCAGATTCAAGAAATTCAGTTTGATTTGCAAGTTAAAAATCTTGAAAATGATCGGTGGATATCGGTCAACACCGGATCGGCCAGATTTTTGACTAATTCAGAAAAATCTTAAAAATACGATAAAGTAGAAAAATGTGATTTCAAAGAATAATTTGAAAACAGATTGTTGAATTCAACTCCATTTATGAATTAAAAATCAAAGAGTCGATTACTGGTATCGGTCGGCACTGAATTCAAATATTTTCCAAAATAATTCAAAAAAATTTCAGAAAATTCTGAAAAATCTAAAATATTGAAAAATAATATTTGAAACTAAAAATAGTTTATCTGACTATTAGAAAGGTCAAATCAACTTTGTATGTCGTATCGAGTATTGATACTAAGACACGTACATTTAGGGTCGGGTGTTACAAGCCCACTATGGGTGCCCATTAAAATCCCGACCCGCCCTAAGTATCTTTAATTTTTACATCTTCCACTCACACATAGTGAACAAAAATATGCATTCTCACGTTCAATCCATCAAAGAGTATTTCATTCATACTTGGTAAGTGAACCGTGTGACCATCGAGCCACCTGCAAGAGAATTTCGAGAGAACGATTCCAAATCTTACAAGACTAGCATTTAACATCTCTAAAAGTCTCATCATTCCCTAGACTCATTTAGTCTGATCCTATTTGCAAACATCCAATCCCTCAATTTTGGAGCTATACCAGATACTTTTTTATTTTATGTTACAGTTGTGTTGCAGATTCCACTGCGACACAACTTACTAGCAGTAAACCCTAAACACGAATGCTTTATTAAATACTCTTCCTTTCGGCCTCATATTACTTAATTTTGATACATTGCTTTCCCAATAATGTCCCATTAGGCCGAATCAATCTTGATAATTGGAAACACATTATAGTAGCATTCGCTGCACCTCCACTTTATAACACAGTCAAAAATCATATAGAGCAGAAATAAAGTGTGATTAATTATATCGATCTACAAGGACTTACAAAATAAAGAGTAGGGATCATTCTTTCATTTTCTTATATTGATCGCTAAGCACATGTAGTATGAAATACATGCTACGGTAGAGTTCTCTCTTTAAGTAAAGAGTATATGCCACATCTAATACCGTACAGATTTTAGTCCAGTCGCTACGCAACGCCTTACTTGAATCCTCTGCCTGCTCGCTCTCCTCAGCACCTAGTTAAGCTTTCACATCTGGCTTTTCACATGCCATATAGATTGTGAGACCCAATCATCTATGTGTAGTCATTAGAAGACTGTATGTTTGCTTCAACCAAGATGACATCTTTATCAAGATTGGTTCAGCTCGCCACATTTGCGTCATAAATTCAATGTCTCATCTTGCTCACTTTCCAAGCACCAATGGTGATCATTCGTGTGAGTGAGTTGATCTTTTCCTGTTGACATGCTCATGCTATGGAATCTTACTCATAGCTAATGTGTGTGCACATAGTCGAAAATGCTTTATTCAATAATAATATCCATGAAACAAATGCCTGAAAAAATGATCAACTAAAAACATACAAATGACAATCTATGAAATCCTAAACTCCTAAACACGAGCCTGATAAGCCTGATGAGCTATCAGCTTAGTCAAAGGGTCAACAACCATGCGACTTGTAGAATTGTGTCTCTGAATCACCTTCTCTCACTCAATCATATGGCAGAAAAAATGGTATCTTATGTTTATATGTTTGATTTTTCCATGATACTTGGGTCCTTAGAGTAGGCAATAGCAGCTGAACTGTTGCAATATATAATGATAGACTCCTTAGTGCGTTCGATAATGCCAAACTCTTGAAGGAATCTCCTCAACCAAACACTCTCCTGAACAATCATGGAACCAACAATGTATTCCAACTCCATAGTGGACAATGCGACACAGATTTGCTTCTTGCTGAACCATGTAATGGCCTCACCATTCAGCAGGAAAGTATAACCTAAAGTAGACTTGCACTCATTAAGGTTACCACCCCAGTCGGCATCGCAGTAACCAAATAAGCACAGGTTTGATGCTTGGTAGCATAGCATATAGTCTGTTGTTCCTTTGAGGTATCTGAATATCCACTTCACTACCTGCCAATAAGCAAAGCCAGGATTTGCTTGAAACCGTATGAAAAGTTCAACCGCGCGTTAAATATCTGGCTGAGCACACATCATAGCACACATCAGGCTTCCAACAACAATTGAATAGGGAACTCGAGCCATCTTCTTTTTTTTCTTAACAATCTGAGGACACATGCTAAGACTCAAGATACTACCTTTCTCGACAGGAGTGTCAATAGGCTTGCAAGTTTGCATCTGAATCGTTCAAGTACCTTCTTAATGTATGTCTCTTGAGATAAACCAAAAAGTCTTCTAAAATGATCTCTTAGGATCTTAACAATGAGCACATAACTTGCTTCACCCATGTCTTTTATCTCAAACTTTGAGGACAACCAGCTCTACACAGCGACAATCATCTTTGTCAATTTTAGCTAAAATATGTCGTCCACATTTAAAGAGAGAATAAAAAAGTTACCCTTGGACCGTTTAACGTACACACAATGGTCTTTCTCAATTATCATGAACCCGTTGAAGTAACGGCTTGATGAAATTTGAAATACCATTGTTTGGATGATTGCTTCAAGCCATAGATGGATCGTCAGAGCTTGCAAACTTTGTGCTCTTCCTCATTGCCAACAGGTTGATCCATATATATATATATATATATATATATATATATATATATATATATATATATATATATATATATATATATATATATATATATGCCTCATCCAGTTCTCCATTGAGAAATACAGTCTTAATGTCCATTTGAAAAGTTCTAGATCCAAATGAGTGACAATAGCTAGGCAAATGGAGGCAAACCTTACTACCTGTGAGAAAGTTTCCCGTAGTCAATACCCTCTCTTGAGGTATAGTTTTTCGCCACGAGTCGAGCTTTGTACCTTTCGATATAACCATCTGAATTACGTTTGACTTTTAGAACCCATTTGTTTCAGATAGTCTTACGCCTTTGTTGAAGATCCACCAAGTCCCGGATTTGATTCTTTCTCATGGATTCCATCTCATCTTGCATTGTAGGTTTTCATTTCTCAGAAGTTGGGGATTTATAGTCTCTTGATAGTTTTTAGCTTAACTACAACTTACAGAGCACACATGAAAGCTTCCCCCTCAATCTCAAAGCGATGACGAGGGATGCTTCCACGTTGGCTTCTACACGAAAAAGTAGCTTCAGAATCTGTCCCTTATGGTACACTCATATAATATTTATTTTGCAGCAAAACATCCTAAATTAAAGCTAATAATTTATACACTATAAAAATTGAAAGATCATCAAACTCAAAATCATCATTTATATCAAATATTTATTATCAGTTTACTTAGGTATTGCGCAAAATATGTATAGGAGCTTAAAACAAATCTCAACTATACTCACACTCAAATAAAGTTAACTAATATTATTTAGTGATATAATTAGCATGTCAAAAATAATTATTATGAAGGCTGCTCCAAACCTGGGCCTAGCCTAGGGAGTAGTCCTCTAGAATCCCGCATGGATGTGTCGCCGGTGGTAGCGCCACTCGTGGGCACCCTCGCCATGGCAGCGTCGCCATGGGCACTGCCATTCACGGCAGCGGCGGCAACGCCGTCGTGGGTGCTAGCTGCGGCATCGGTTAGGGCCGAATAGGCCCGGGCCAGCCCGCTAACCCACATGGGCCTGGGTTGGGCCCATCCCCAAACCCGAGGCGTGCTCGGGTTTAGGGTTCGTGGCCCATGGCCAAGCCGGGCCGGGCCGCACCCGGGCCGGACTAGCCTGATCCAGAGAGCCAACAACTCTATTAAACCATTGGGCCAAAAAATTGGGGGTGGGGGGTTTCTTTTTCTTTTTTTTTTTTACAAAATCCCCAACAGCTATATTGTGCCCAGAAATTAGCCGTGGAGGGGTTTTTTGTAATTTTTTTACAAAACCCCCAACTGTATAGTGGCCGAAATTTATTTTTTTGCATTAAAAAAATTACATTTTAGGTACCTCTTCCCCTCTATAACTTACCACTCTTCCCCACTTCATTTATCACCAAATAATTCTCTAAAAATATCTAAAAAATTCTCTTGAATTCTCAAGTGCTAAAGCTCTCAAATTCTCTCAAGTTCTCAAGTGATCAAGGTTTCTCTCCCTCAGGCTCTTTCAACTTCTCAGGTTTCCTCAAGCTCCCTCAAGTTCTTCAAGCGCTCAAGCTCCCTCAAGCTCTCTCAAGTTCTAAAGATCGAGAAACCCAAACTTATTGAATGCGCTTTATTATTATTCTACTCATGTTATAGCCCCTGAGATTGATACAGACTCAGTATTTGAAGATTTTGATATTTTGGCATGGTGGAACTCATAGGAAGTGACATATTCTTTGCTTTTCATCATGACGCGTGATTTACTACTCTCTTCTACCTCTACTGTACCTTCATAATATGCTTTTAGTATAGCTGGACTAGTGCTGACTGATACAAAAAAAGTCTGACATCAAAAGCCATCGAGATGAGCATCTGCGGAAAGAATTAGCTCGATGCAGAGACGAGAAGCCAGAATAAAATAGTAGATGAAATCATTAAAGACTCTCCAAAAGATGAATGAAGAAATAAAGATCTTTTGTATTTGTATTTATATCAATTTAAACTTCACTTTCAATCTATATACTATATTTGTTATTTTATCTTTTTATCTATATTATTCATCTGTATTTGTATCAATTTATCCAACCTATTAGATTGTTAATAAAAAAAATTATATTTGCATTTTATAACTTGTATCAATTTTATCCAAAATTGTATGAATTTTTTTAGATTTTAGATTTTTTAGATTTTTTAAAAAGTTTAATACATTTTTAATTTTTTTATAAAAACCCGGCCCTACCGCCCAAGATTTGGGTGGGCCCTAGCTTGTGCCGGGATGGACCCGACCTGTTTCACATCCCTAGTAGCGGTGGAAGCGTCCCGGTGGGTGCTACTAGCCAGCTGTGGCAGTGGGAGCGGCCCAGGGGATCTGCCTGGCAACGGTAGCCCCAAGGCGCGCTGCCTGGCCATAGAAGCGGCAGCAGTACCCCCAGGGATGCTGCCAGCTGTAGCAGCGGCCAGTAGCACTCCCAGGGGCGCTGCCAGCTGTCCATGGTAGTAGCAGTTGTTGCAACACCCCAGGGCACTGCCAACCGTTGTAGCGCTGGGCACTATTATGGTTTAAGGGAGATGGACTCCCTATGTTAAGGGTGAATCCCATTCGCACAAGAGAGAATAACTCCCAAGATTCATAAAAAGGTGATTTGAAATCTCTGAGATGGACGAAGTATGGCATAGGGATGTAAAATCCCTCAGATCGATTTTTATTCGATCAACCCACAAATCTAAATTCCACAAGCAAGCTCTGATACCAATGTAAAATTTAGGATAAACAAAACACGGAGGAGTGGGATTATGATTACCTCAGCGGAAGCAGTAGTAGTGGTAGGCTCAATCCCGCTCCTTATCGTCTCAATCTTCGATGATTGATGGACGTTACAATAACTGACACGTTTGAATCCACAATTCAAGTACCCTAATGAAGTTGCTTGTGATTGAGAGAGAAGAGACGAGAATTCCTCTTTCCCTAAGTGAAAGAAAAACTTCTCACATTTATATCCTCAAGGGATTATATAGTTGTTAGGAAATAGAGTTATAATTCTCATCTCCAGTCAACAAGATTATAGGAGATAGAGTTGTAATCCAACAATAAATAACAAGATTCAGATCAATCTTGATTTGAATTTCAATTGAGATTATTTTATTTATCCTTATGAGATCTTTTATTAATTCTTATCGGGTCTAGTCCACTATGGGTGCCTAATAAAGTCCTGATCCGCCCTGCGCGAGTCTTTAATTCCTAGACTAACAAGGTAGATTGGCTAATAGACTTAGAACCACATTCACTCAGAATATATTGACTCTAATTTAATTCATGAGATGAATTTTATTTAAATATATATTCATTATCTTTTTAAGTGACCTTTTATGAATGTAAAGAAGGCGAACAACCATCTTAATTCATTAGAGTGATGCAGTGAAGTGGGTTTTGGAGAAGTTTTTGAGACGTTCAGATCAAAATTCAAATATTCCAAAGAAAAGACATTGAGATTTGGTCGACATATCTGAGAGTTATGACTTTTAAGGTATAATTTTGTAATGACTACTATAATTTATTTAACTTTGAACAATTTTAGGACATTTTACGTATGAAACACTCAGACAAAATCTATTTCGATAATTTGTAGGAGACTTTTGATCGATAAACTTTTCAGAAATAATATTCCTCTCCATAGTTTTAGGTCTTCATTTGCCAGGTAATAGTGGCATGATACTATCAATACTGCTTTCGCCGTGTCGATTGAAGAGAAGGAATAAATGAAAGCATAAAAAAGGATGATAGCACAAGAGTTGTGCCTTGACTGAGTGTAAATGAACACTGAACGTACATTGTAAAGTTGGCATGAGGTGATGAAATCCAGCAACTTACTGAGTTTTGCTGTGCCTCCAGCTGAATGCAACATCACTTCATGTGGGGGACTGGAAACATGATGGATTCAAGTAGGGTAGACATTATGTACAAGGTCATAAACAAAGATGCCAACTTCTCTCAAAAAAAAAAAAGACATATGAGATGCCAACTGACACTTTGGCACAGGTGTTTTGCATTCAACCCTCTTTTCTGATACTACAAAACTTCATGAATCATTTTGGGTAGTAGAGCTAAACAACCTTTCATGAATTTGAGCTCATCTTATATTTGGGGTGGTTTGGGAGTTCGCACAAAACTTCGGTCAGCCCAGTGCTCATTGGAATATTTCTCACACGCGCGCGCGCGCACATGTCCGTGAAGGGTGGCCTAGTGGCGTGATCAGTTGGTTTGCTCCCAAGTGGTCACGGGTTCGAAGTCTCCCCTCCGCGGATTGGGCGATAAGACACTGTGTTTGTTTCCTAGTAAATTCGCCCCATGGACACATAGGGATTACTCTGGAAGCTTGATAACCACTATGCAAATTTATCTGCAATAAACTGGGACGCTTTATTATACCCTTTAACTTTAACATTTCAAATACGCGCGCGCGCGCGCGCGCACACACACACACATACATAAATTTATATACATATATCTGCACATATGTATACATAAATACACACACAGAGAGATATTCCGACATTCAAATATAAGATCCATTCCATTAAAGTTGATCTATATTATTTAAAAAAACTAAAAATCAAAAATCAAATGTTTTGAATACTTTTTGCTCATCCATCATGCTGCGCAAAATGGATGGCCAAAAGTAGTGAGTTGGTTAGATTTATATTTTTAGATATACAAATTCTCGATACGGCCATTTGATCGTGATCTAAACATTTAAAAACCCCTACAAACTAATTTTTGTTAGGTTTTAAATCTTCTACATCGTTAAACTAACCAACACACTATGCAGGCCATCGATTTTTTCCTTATTTGATGCATAGATAAAAAGTACTTAAAATACTTATTTTTTGGTTTATATATACTTGAAATAATATAAATCAATTGTTGGTACATGTTTCGATGAAGACGTTTGCGATGCATGACATTTGGAGCTCTAAACAAATGAAGAATCAAGAGTTCTACATGATCAAGATGTGCCAAGGAGAGTTGATAGAGTGTGGTTTGTAAAGATGAAATAGCATGTAAAAGCCTTGATGCACACACACATATCATAGCCTATTAGTAGACTTGACCCTTCCTATTAGTAGACTTGACCCTGCCTATTAGTAGACTAATAGGGTGATTAGTCGACTTATAAAAATGATTAGTCGACTAATAATGTTATTAGTCGACTTATATATTTCCCTAGTCGACTAATACATGGTATAGTCGACTTATAGATTTCCCTAGTCGACTATCTTTTGTCCTGAAAGATCCCAACTCTCTGTTTGTCACTGTTAGTCGACTTAACAGTTTATATAGTCGACTAATAGATGTTGTAGTCGACTTATACCCAATATTAGTCGACTAACCCAGTATAAATTGCCCAACTTAGTCGACTAACTCATATCTCAAGTCGACTATAGGCAGTTTCTGACTGTTGGACAGTTTTCTTTATCTGATCCTTTTGGCAACGTTTTCCAACGTCTATATCATCTGAATTGGTCCTATAACTACCCTAACTAACCCTAGCCTACAGCTATAAATAGGGAAGTTATTCCTAAGGCCAAAGGTTAAGACAAACAAGATTTTCATTCAGTTTTCCAGAGCCAAATTCCAGAAAACCTGAAAACTGATTTCCTAACTTCTGTTCTTCACCAAAAGACAATTCCATTAGTGAAGTTCTCTGAAGTTCATCTTTCCTATACTGTACCTTGTCCACATACACATTCAGTATCAAGGCTATAGGAAAAGTATTGTAATTCTCAAAGTGTTTATTTGTACACGGGAGGCTTCTTGGTTGAAGAGGCAGTTGTACAAAGGTAAAGGTATTCTCTTGGTAGAAGAGAAGGTGTTCTCTTGGTGGAAGAGAAGGTGTACACATTTGGAGAAGGGGATTCGACAAGTGGTGTACATGTTGTATTGATTTTGGGTGGCAAGATCAAGGATAAAGGAAAATCTCAAGCGGGTGGCTTGGGGACTGGATGTAGGTCACAAGGACCGAACCAGGATAAATCTCTTTGTTTGCGTTTGTCAATTTCTGAGATTTGTTTTCCTTATTGCAAGTTTACTTATTTGCTTAACAATTAATCCTTCCTATCTAGTGTTTGTGTTGATTTGATTATAGATCCTACATTTGGTATAAGAGAGGGACCCAACAATTGGTATCAGAGCAAGGGTCATCAACTTCAACAACCATACCAATTTCCTACAATTGGTATCAGAGCCCGGCACCAACATCAAGGTTCAATCCAACAACCGGCGTACACGCTCTGATCCAACAATTGGTATCAGAGCCCTGCATACCCTGAACTAGCGTACAAGCTCGGGTACAAGTCAACAACAAAGATGGCAACGGAGTTCTCATCATCCCAATACAAGGAAGGACATTCTACACAACGTCCACCGCTATTTGATGGAACCAACTACAACTATTGGAAGTGTAGAATGAAGATCTACTTGCAGTCACTCAACTACGACCTTTGGAACATCGTAGAAGCAACATACACCAAGCCTACAACCAACTACAACGCTTGGAGTGAAGATCAAAAGAAGAACGCGAACCTTGACGCAAAAGCAATGAATGCTCTATTCTGTGCCCTTACCAAAGAAGAGTTCAACCGAGTGTCAACAGCGACTTCTGCACATCAAATATGGCATACTCTTCAGGTAACACACGAAGGCACTAATAAAGTTAAGGAGTCTAAAATTTCTGTTCTTGTCCACAGGTTTGAGTTATTCAAAATGGAGGAGAATGAAACCATATCCGAAATGGTTACAAGATTCACCGACATCACAAATACTCTTGCATCCCTTGGAAAGGACTACACCCAAGTTGAAAGAGTTCGAAAGATCCTTCGTGCACTTACACCAGAATGGGAGAAGAAGACAACCGCCATTGAAGAGGCGAATGATCTCTCAACTATGACATTAGAAAACCTAATTGGTAATCTAATGGCATATGAAGTGCAGTTAGAAGAAAGGAAGAAGGACCAAGAACGACAACACCGTTCAAAGAAGAAAGAACTCGCCTTCCATGCATCTTCCGACACGGACAATGATGACGAAGAGGAGATGGCAATGCTTTCAAAGAAGTTCAGAAAATTTCTTAAGAAAGGTAAATTTAAATGTTTCAATTGTGATAAACCAGGACATATGAAGATGGACTGTCCTTTGCTCAAGAAGAAAGAAAAGTACAAGAATAAGAAGTTCAAAAAGAAGAAGAACTACGAAGCATCTTCAGAACATAGTGATTCCTCATCTTCCGATGAAGAAGAATCCACTGAACATGTTAACTTATGTTACATGGCCATAGAAGATGAAGAGGTATCGTTTTCTGAACTATCTGATGCATTTAATGAATTATTTCTTGATCTGAAAAATGAAAAACTGAAAAACAGATTTTTATTAAAAGAAAATGAGAAACTTTTACAGGAAAATTCTGTTTATGCATTACAATGTTCTTCTATAAATTCTCAACAAGATGAAACTGAAAATGTCATATCATCTTTGAAAACTGAAAATGAGAAGTTTATAAAAGAAAACATTTTTCTGAAAAAGGAAACTAAGTCTTTGAATGATAGGATTTCTATATTGGATAAAAACATGATAGTTTTCAGAAATAAATATGAAGATCTTTTGCAAAATGTGACTAAGTTTAATAAAGGAAAAGAAAAATTAAATGATCTATTATCTTTTCAGAAATTGTCACATGATAAACATGGTATTGGTTATATTGCAAAATCTTCATGTTACAGTAATCCATATAGTCATTTTGTAAAAGTAAGACTAAGAAAAGTAAGTTTATATGGATTCCAAAGAATTTAAGCTTTTATGATAAAAATACATATATTGCTTCATACATGCATGATATATGTGATTCTTGCAATTATGTATATACTAACAGGTGGAAACCAAATTCTAAATGGATTTGGAGTCCTAAAGGTTAGATATGATCTTTTATATTTGGTACCAACTAACAATTATCTTGCAGGTACCATATAAAAAATTGATAAAGATCAATTACGTATATATGTACTAATATATTTGTTGCAGGGGGAGAACAAATATTTTTTCTATCTGTTATAACCCATTTTTGCAGGGGAGGAAAAGATAACATATCTTCTGCAGGGGGAGGACTTGTGCACACAAAGCGTCGTCATCAAAAAGGGGGAGAATGTTGGTACATGTTTCGATGAAGACGTTTGCAATGCATGACATTTGGAGCTCTAAACAAATGAAGAATCAAGAGTTCTACATGATCAAGATGTGCCAAGGAGAGTTGATAGAGTGTGGTTTGTAAAGATGAAATAGCATGTAAAAGCCTTGATGCACACACATATATCATAGCCTATTAGTAGACTTGACCCTTCCTATTAGTAGACTTGACCCTGCCTATTAGTAGACTAATAGGGTGATTAGTCGACTTATAAAAATGATTAGTCGACTAATAATGTTATTAGTCGACTTATATATTTCCCTAGTCGACTAATACATGGTATAGTCGACTTATAGATTTCCTTAGTCGACTATCTTTTGTCCTGAAAGATCCCAACTCTCTGTTTGTCACTGTTAGTCGACTTAACAGTTTATATAGTCGACTAATAGATGTTGTAGTCGACTTATACCCAATATTAGTCGACTAACCCAGTATAAATTGCCCAACTTAGTCGACTAACTCATATCTCAAGTCGACTATAGGCAGTTTCTGACTGTTGGACAGTTTTCTTTATCTGATCCTTTTGGCAACGTTTTCCAACGTCTATATCATCTGAATTGGTCCTATAACTACCCTAACTAACCCTAGTCTACAGCTATAAATAGGGAAGTTATTCCTAAGGCCAAAGGTTAAGACAAACAAGATTTTCATTCAGTTTTCCAAAGCCAAATTCCAGAAAACCTGAAAACTGATTTCCTAACTTCTGTTCTTCATCAAAAGACAATTCCATTAGTGAAGTTCTCTGAAGTTCATCTTTCCTATACTGTACCTTGTCCACATACACATTCAGTATCAAGGCTATAGGAAAAGTATTGTAATTCTCAAAGTGTTTATTTGTACACGGGAGGCTTCTTGGTTGAAGAGGCAGTTGTACAAAGGTAAAGGTATTCTCTTGGTAGAAGAGAAGGTGTTCTCTTGGTGGAAGAGAAGGTGTACACATTTGGAGAAGGGGATTCGACAAGTGGTGTACATGTTGTATTGATTTTGGGTGGCAAGATCAAGGATAAAGGAAAATCTCAAGCGGGTGGCTTGGGGACTGGATGTAGGTCACAAGGACCGAACAAGGATAAATCTCTTTGTTTGCGTTTGTCAATTTCTGAGATTTGTTTTCCTTATTGCAAGTTTACTTATTTGCTTAACAATTAATCCTTCCTATCTAGTGTTTGTGTTGATTTGATTATAGATCCTACATTTGGTATAAGAGAGGGACCCAACATCAATTTCAACGGAATAGATTTATATTCGAATGTCGTAGGGTTGTATTTGACTGGGAAGGACTCGGCCTCGAATCCTTCTTGTGTCATTCCGGAAGGATTCGAGGCCGAATCCTTCCCACTCAAATACCAACATCCAACATTCGAATACAAGATTCACTCCATTGAAGTTGATCTATATTATTTCAAGTATCTATAAACCAAAAATTAAGTGTTTTGAATACTTTTTACTCATGCATCAAGTTGGGAAAAACGAACGGCCTAAATAATGAGTTGGTTAGTTTAATGGTGTAGAACATTTGAAATCTTACAAAAATTAGTTTGTAGGAGTTTTTAAATGTTTAGATCATAATCATATGGTCAGATCGAGAATTTTTATGTCTAAAGATATAAATCTAACCAACTCACATCCATCAAGCAGCATAAAATAGACGGCCGAAAGAAGTGAGTTGGTTAGATCTATATCTTTAGACATACAAATTCTCGATCCGGCCATTTCATTATGAGCTAAACATTTAAAAACCCTTACAAACTAATTTTTGTTAGGTTTCAAATGTTCTATACCGTTAAACTAACCAACTCATTATTTAGACCGTCCGTTTTTTCTCAACTTGATGGATGAGCAAAAAGTATTAAAAACACTTAATTTTTGATTTATAGACACTTAAAATAATATAGATCAACTTCAACGGAGTGGATATTGTATTCGAATGTCGTAGAGTTGAATTTGAGTGGGAAGAATTCACCTTCAAATCCTTTTAGAAGGAAACAAGTATTTATATATATATACACACATATATATACATATACATATATATATATTTATATATACATATACATATATATATATATATTTATATATACATATATACACACACATATATATATACATATACATATATATATATATATATATACATATATATATATATATAGGAGTTACTGTACCTCAGCCGACAGCTGAGAGAGTTTCTCAACCGACGGTGACGTGGCTGAATATATGCCACATATCAGTGGCAGAGTGTGGGCGCCAAAAAAATCAAAAACATCCCGTCTAAAGAATCGTCAATCAAATTGACCTAAATACCTCCTTTTTACTTCTAAACTAGCAAAAATCATCCACAAGGAAATTTTAACTAAAATATTTGTAATTTACAATGAATTTTCTGTTGAATATATCTACAGTTATAAAATTCCTAATTCTTCTACATCGAAAATATAAAGAAAAAATTGGATCACGATAATGAGAAAAAACAGCAGCAGTAAAAAGTAAAAAACATACGTGAAACCTATATAATTTTTTATTATTTAATTTCGTGTTATTTTCAATTCATATACATTTGATAAAAGAAACTGAAATGAATAGAAATTGAAATTTAATGTAGGGCAGCCGTATATTGTTTTTGTATTACAAATGTACAGTATAAAAAAATAATGAAATACAATGGTTAATTATTTTGCAGATATTTTATAAATTAGATATTTTCGTAACTGCCACAATATTTGCAGATTGGTTGAATAATATCTCATGCAATTTTTAATGAACTATGACTATGGTCAGTCTTGGTACTAATAAATTGCTTTATTCTCAATGTATATTATAAATTAGATTCAGGTCGCAGTACACATACATTCAAAACTATAATAAAAAAATATATAACTTTCAATTTTATATCACGACTGCGACCCTAGTCGCATTTCTTATTCACATAGAATTAACAGACGAAACATGCTATCGTTCAGCACTGCGACCACAGTCGCTGTCTTTTTTCGCATGCTTTATGTAACAGAATTTTGATCGTTTTACAAAGTCTGCGATCATAGTCACAGTCATAGTATAACAAAACTTTCGATCACTGCGACCATGGTAGCAGACTTAATATAATATAACTTTTAATTTTATATCACGATTGCGACCCTAGTCGCATTTCTTATTCTCATAGAAATAATAGACGAAACATGCTATCGTTCAGCACTGCGATCACAGTCGCTGTCCTTATTCGCATGCCTTATGTAACAGAATTTTGAACGTTTTACAAAGTAGATTAGCCCTGCGACCGTCAGATCAGTCCGTGTATATCACATCTTATAAAATACTATATTAATTACTCTAAACTAATTGAAGTAATTAATATTCTATCTACCATGATACAACAACAGTCTCGAAAAAAGAGATGCAATAATATTAATCTCGATAAAGGAAAGATGTGCACCATACGTAATTTAAATATATAGGAAAAAACATTATATAAAAAGTTATTTGTAGTTCACATAATAAACCTCTAGAAAAAAGGAACTCTTTGGATTTTCCTGCCATAACTGCTTCAATTAAATATTTAATTTCTTTTTACCACTTCTTCAAATACTCAACCGTCACCTATAACAATTATTATTACTATTCATGGTGTTTCATATTATTGACCTTTTTATAGTGCTTGTAACTAATATATTATCTCATATCTAAAAACGATATTTGTGCTCTTCGTTTTCAATTGATTTCAAAACTTTCAAAAAATAATTCATTCTTGAATCATGCCTTCCCCATCTTCTTTTTATGAGCACTCAGATTTCAACTTCAATCATTCTCCCACCGGTCCTCTTTCTTTAGGGTATTCTAGTAAATCTGATAGTAGTTTGGACTTCATTCCTTTTGATTATCTCACTGCATCAAATAATATTTTATCTGATCCTCCTCTTCATGAGGATGATGAAGTTTTCATGGGGCTTAGTGAGGAGAAACTTATTCCTCTACCACTTCACATAGACATGCTTGATGAAAGCATGTTCTCTGATGCTGGGGGCTTGCTTTCTTGAGCTTTTCTTCTACAGGTTCTTCTCGATACAGGTCAGAAGAAGAGCTTGATATAGATGATCCATTCTGAGAGTTTATCAATGAACCAAAGCACTCACGAAAGGAGGAAGAAACTGAAGAGAACAGCGAGCCGGACGACGAGGGAAAAGATTAGGAAATAAGTGATGAATAGGAAGACGAGGAGAATGAACACGGCGAATCTGCTTATGATGGTGATGACGACGAGGATTAGGATTTTCTGATCTTCTGATATTCAACGTTATTTTGTTTTCTTTTAAGAACTTTTAATGCTCTTTTTTGTAATGTCTCTTTCTGACCATATTATATTATAAATAAAATTTACTTCTATCTCTAAAATGATCTTTCATATGTTTAAAATACATATAAAGTCTACTGTATAGTTATTATTTCTGTATCTTATCTGTGATAATGGTCGCAATACTCAGATAATAATTACTTTGAACTTATAGAATTACGATAACAGTCGAAATCCATGATTAACTATATTTATATATGAAACTGCGACCATGATCGCTGTCCTGTCATAAATAGTTTGATCGTTTTGCATTCAATAAAGTTAATGATCGCAGTCCAAAATTAAACTATACAAACAGATGATACTGAGAACATGATCGCAATTCTCTCAAATCAGCATATTTCATTGTATATCAAAAATTAGAAAACTGCGACTCCTGTCGTTAAGCACTGCGACCATAGTCGTAGTCCTTGATCGCATGCAATATGTAAAAAAAATTCATAGTTTATAGGCGGCTAAGACAACAGTGAAGAACAAATATATAAAATAATATGTATACTGCGACTATAGTATCAGTCCTTAGTCACCGTTATTACATTTAACGTAGCAAAAGAAATTATCCACAATATGCTATCGTTAAGCACTGCGACCAAAATCGCAGTCCCTATTCGCATGCAATATGTAAAAAAAAAATTCATAGTTTATAGGCGGCTGAGACAACAGTCACAGTGAAGAACAAATATATAAATCATACATAAACTATGACTATATTCGCAGTCCTTAGTTATCGTTATTACATTAACCTAGCAAAAAAAATAATCCACGACATGCTGTGGTTAAGCACTGCGACCATTGTCGCAGTCCTTATTCGCATGGAACATGTAAAAAATAATAATAATAATTTATACGTTACATGCGAACAAGTAAACTGTGATTATGTTCGCAATCAGTAAAATTCTTACAGATCATATCATAAAAATCTACAAATTAAATAATTATAGACTGCGACAAAAGACGCTTTTAAAACTATTGAGAAATTATTTTATTGACCACTACGAGCTAAGGCGCATTTCTAAAATATATAATGTCTGCGTAAAAAAAATTTAATAAAGAAGAATTCAAATTTGTTTCGTGATTTGATGAAGTTGCACTTGAAGAGACATGATTCATATGCAGTTGATTGCAGTTTGGTCGCAGTTATAAAAGATAATGGTGATAATATTGACTATCGTCAGAAATATAAAAAAATAATAAACTATACAGATCCACTATCTTTTACGGCAGGGGCATTGTTGGCCCAAAGGCCTATCACCCTAGTTTTGATGATGATCAACTCATGAAGTTATGTTTACTAATGATCTTGTGTTTAATTAGTGACAGATTCATTATCAAGATCTTAGTAGGTGCATAGCTCAACAAAGGATAAAATGTCAAGATTTGGAGCTAGCACGGTGTGATCCAAGAAGCTTTTGGATCAAGCTTGGACCAAGTCAAGAAGATGAGAAGCCTTCAAGTGAAGACTTCAAGAAGATGAAGACTTGTGTCTAGGTATAAGATTTTGATTTTGTTTTAGTTAAAAATGTAAAGGATAGAGTAGTTGGTGGATTGCTCAAGTATACCATACACACACACTCTTGTTAGTTTTGTTTTACAAAAGATTTTCAAGTTTAGAAAATACATGTTTGGTTTTTGGTATTTCTCATATACATATGTTTAACCCAAAACCAAGTTTATGCTTATTGTCAAAAACATAGATATTTTATTATGATTGTGTAGTGGATCATATCCATACACACTATGCTTTAAAAGTATATCTTGTTTTTGTATTTGATGAAGATTTGAAAAAATATGTTTTGAAAAAATATTGTTTTGGAAAAATAGTTTTTATCATGAGCCAAATATTTTCAAGTTACAAAAATAGTCCAATCTTTTATAACATGCCTTGATTTTGTGCAAGCATGTTTGTATATCAAAGTATATTGGTAAAACTATTTTTGTATATTTTTATGTATTTTATGGGATTTTATTTGAGCCAAAGAGACTAACTTTTTAATCCCAGTTTTCTGTTTCAGGCTTCAGATAAGTCGACTTGCTTCCTTTATAGTCGACTAATCCTGAAGTCGGTCGACCGGCTTGGTCGACCGACGTGCACAGACGTGCACGCCTTTGTGCACTGGAGGACGGCCGACCGTACGGGTCGACCGCTCCAGAGAGCTCTGCTCTCTGGAAAGTTCGGCCGACCGTACGGGTCGACCGACAGAGAGTTCGACTCTCTGCTCCAGTGGCTCGGTCGACCCAGGCGGTCGACCGTGGCTCCAACGGTCAGATTTCTGACCGTTGGCGGTCGACCGGGCGGGTCGACCGGCAGCTCTGATAGAGCCCCTAACGGCTAGTTTTCCAGACTCTATATAAAGGGTCATTTGGGGGCTGTTTTCTTTAAGATTTGGAGATAGTTTTAGAGCCAGTTTTTCCCACTTTTTTCAGAAGTTTTTTTCCACATATTTGAGTGCAAATACTTCCAATCAAAAGGGAAGATTTTATTTAGAGTGTATTAAAAGAGATTCTTTGAGTTTTCCTCCACCATCTCTTTACTTGTTTTCTCACACAACACTTGAGCTATCCATTGCTATATCTACCCTATAGGGAGTGTTATTGTGAGAGGATTTTAGGTGATCAAGAGTTGTGATCACCAAAGTTCTACTTTGTTCCTTTGAGGAGGCGGACGGTTGTGTTCGCATTGTTTCGGGTCCTAGTGGGGACTCGGTGATTTAGAGTTCTTGTGTGAACTCGGTGGTTTGAGGTGCAGCCTCGGCGAGCTAGTGAGCTTGCGTGTGTACGGGACTAGAGAGTCCAAAGGCTTGTAGGTGTTGCGGCACCAAGGAGAGATCCATTGGGATCTTGCATAGTGAAAATCCTTCGTGTGTCGAAGGCGGGGATGTAGAGCAAGTGTGCTCGAACCTCGAAACATACCCTTGTGTTTGCGATTGCTCACACTCTCTCTCTTTGTCTCTTTTATATCTTGCATGCTTTATTGTCTATCTTTATATGCTTGATATATTCATTGTGCTCATATTGTATACTTGCTTGGGTTTGTTGACTAACACTTGTATTTAACCAAGAGAGCCAACGCGGCACCTCAATCCATTCAAGGGGAATCTAGAGGAGTTTGTCCAGAGCCCTTCACGGGGATTCGGCAACACTCTTGTGTTATACGTGGTGTTTAGCGTAAAAGATTTAATTAGGTCATAATTGTTTTTAGCTTCCGCATTATTCGCATCATTCATTGTAACGGTCTCAGTCTCTTTTAAACAAGATTTGGCCTAAAACACCAATTATCTCCAATTCTTCAATAAATAAAAATTTCGGCAGCATCATCCCTAATATTTTGCCATTTCCCACATACAATAAATAACAATTTCGGCTCCAAGGCCTACTTAATCCCATCAAGGATTTCGGCCCACACGGCCTACTTATCATGGCACAATACAATAATACTTAACTATATACATATGTCATAACTTGCGTCCTCCTTCGCAATCATGTATCTTATCATCATAGAACCATAAGAGTTAAATTTCCAACACAATACTCCCACACATGGTCATCTTCCGAAGTTCCTGAACATTACATATCAACGGAGTCCATAATTCCAAAATATTACAACACATATAAACCCCTAGTTTCAAACACCACAAGGACAAATATACACAGAGTACATCCCAACATGATTTATCCACAAGAAAAAGTCTTAAGTAGAGCCCATACATACATATTTATATAACAAGAGTCAATCAAAATGATACAACAATATGCCATACATTCCATAACTTAATTCTTCCGGTTAGAGTGGTCCTTTACCCTTATCCAAACCTGAAAAGATGGAAAGAAAATAAAATGAGCTCGACAGCTCAATGAGTAAACCATGCCATAAGGTGTTGATACAGTAATTTCATAAGACAAGCATTCTAAAAGGGGTAGTTTACAACTAAGCCCATGAGATAATAAAATTCTCCAACCTAACTTACTTGTTCTAGGCCCCATACATTTGTGGTCTACATGACTTCACTGTCAAGAGTTACATTCAGCTATGTCATGACACAAAGTGAATTACTTACATGAATATGTGCGTAAATTTTCGTGGATTAGTCCTTCCACATCAACTCGACTCGTTATATACATAGTGTGACATTCTAGGTTAATACAAATATTACCAACATGGGATAAAGTTTAACAGTTTGCTTTTACATGCCCTTCAATTTCAATGCAATTCCCCGTCTTTCACCTCCTACCGGCTCCCGCCCGGCCCCTTCCTCCTTTTATAATTCGTATATATAAAACATATAAATTCCCCGTCTTCCCCCCTCCTACCGGCTCCCGCTCGGCCCCTTCCTCCTTTTATATATTCATAATTATATGTCAAGTCCCCGTCTTCCCCCTCCTACCGGCTCTCGCCCGGCCCCTTCCTCCTTTATGCATAAATGCATGCATGCAAGTTTAAGTTATAATATTCTTAGCAAGAAATTTAAAACTAACTTACGCGTCATACCCAAAATTGATGCGTAACAAGAAGGAAGAAAACATGTACTTGGGGGTTTTCTAATATCATGGTAAAGTCATAGCATGCCACATTCAACCCCACATGAATATATGCATTATCCCCATATACTTACTAATACTTAATACAACGCCATATTATAAGGAGGGGTTTTCCCCCTACACTTGAGTCGACATAATGTAAGACTCGATGTCAATAGATTGTCATTCATGGAGTAATATTGGTACAGATCATACACTTCACACATGCATCATACCATTTCTATTTATGAAAGGTAAAGGTTATGCCATATACATATCGAATTGATTATCATGATATTGATAAAGAAAAACAACGAATTAAATTACTAAATTGGCTCACTTAGGCATGATTAGTAAGCTAGAACATATATCTCACACATGCATTTCATCACAAGATAATGTAGAGACATAACAATTATTTAATACTCCATTAGATCTCTTTTATCTTAAGGATAATCACAAAACAACAAACTTTTATACTAAATCATCCCACTTAGGCATGATTAGTAAGCTAGAACATATATCTCATAGATGCATTTCATCACAAGATAATGTAGGGACATAACAATTATGTAATACTCCATTAGATCTCTTTTAGCTTAAGGATAATCACAAAACAGCAAATTAACACACTTGTGGGTCATCTATACATAATTAAAATTTCTACTTCTCTAATTTGGATGAAAAATAACCCTAATAGTTTAGGTTTATTCACCTTGGTTTCAAATCTGGAAATTGTGAGTTGGGCCTCAAAAATCCTTATGTAGAAGTGGTAGATCCTCCCCCTCCAAGCTCCGGCCTCCCCCTCCAAGCTCCGGCCTCCCCCCTCCAAGACTTGCCGCGGCGCCCCCTCCCAGCCGCGCTTCCGCGGCCAGCCAGCAGCACGCGCGGCGTGCTGCTGCTGCTGTGCTTGCTGCGCGCGCGGATCTCCCCCTCCCCTCTCGTGTAGTTTCGATCTAGGTTTTAGAGGAATGGTGAGGGTTTAGGATTGGGCTAGAGAGGGTGTCCTATTTTTTTCAGATTTATTGAGAGGAGAAAAGAAGTGGATTAGGGCTCCAAGTTCTCAATTTTGGAGAGGAGAGATTTTCAGATTTGAGAGAGGATGAAGATGAGGGTAGTTTTGGTAGTCAACCTTTTTTTTTTTTTTGTGCAAGTTACAAGGTGGGGGAGGGCTCTCTCATGTTGCCACTTGGACTCACATCCCTCAATGAAATCCTAGCCCTTGATCCCCCCCCAAGCATGCATACCTACCCCTAATCCAAATCTTAGGGTAATACTTGGTTTGGTTAAGAGAAAGAGAGATTAGGTTATAATTCATACCAACTCTTACCCTTATTAAGTCACTAATTGACACAATAACACATGTACTTAAGCCTTCATGTCATATATTCTTAGTCACCACAATCTAATAAATAATAAAAACTTTTAAAGGGGAGTGGGTCACCTAATTAAGCTTAAATTGGTGCTATTGAAAGATGGAGGGTAACTACTTTAAATAATACATTTAACAACAATTCTTCATAATTAGGATGAGGAGAAATTTAGGTAAAATAAAAATAAAAAAAATCTGGTTGTTACATTCATCATTAAGTGACCATTAGATTAGCCATCACCTATTCACCCCCCTCTAGGTGAACCTTCAATTGGTATCAGAGCTTGGTACTCTGATTTGGGTCTAACAACCTAGAGTTAAAGATCCTCTTTTTAGGCTAATCACATTATTTTTACACACACCATGGATTTCATGTCACCTCCCACCTTTGACATTCTTAACATCCAAATTTGGAAGGTTAAGATGTCTTTGTACCTCAAGGCCTTAGGCATTTATGTATATCTTGCTACCACTAATGATTCTTATGTTAATAATAGCAAGTATTTTGAGGCTAACTCAAAAGCCCTTCATGCTCTTAAATCAACCCTAAATGATGATTATTTATCTAGAGTTTCTAATGTTGAATCGGCTTTTGTAGTTTGGAATACCCTCATCTCCCTAGGCGAAAAAGATCAATACTATGCGGGGAGCGATTCGGATGTTGGAAGCGACACCTCCAACAAGTGCTATATGGTCCAAGGGGATAACCCCCTTGAGGTCACTACCGAATCCGAGGATGAGGATGTAGACATGTCATATGATAAGCTATCTACTTTTTGTCATCTGTTGCTTGAAAAGTATGACATGATTAAGAAAGAAAATAAAAATTTGAAAAAGAACATTACTTGCATGCATAAAGAACATGACTCATTTAGAAGTAACATTGCATGCTTAGAAAAAGAAAATGAAGTTTTGAAAAATGAAAATGTTTCCCTCATGTCAAAATTGAATGATTTATGTGAAGGGAATATGTCTTTGAAAAATAAGATTGATTTGGTGGAAAAACAAAAAGAAGTTATTTTTCAAGAAAATATTACTTTGAAAAGAAAATTTGTTGAAAAAGAAAAAGAAAAATGATCATATATCTCACATGTCTTTACATGCCGCCATTGAAGATAGTGAGATTAAAGTTTTGAAAAATAAAATTAATAGTTTGAGCTCAACTTTGAGCTCGTGTGCATTCAACTATTCTAGATTGAAGTCCATGTTTGTAAAGAAACAAACTCCTCATGTTCATGCATATCACTCTCATCATGCATTTGCTTATGTTGCACGTCATGACCACACACATACACATAAGCATTCTAAGGTGTACAAATGTACACATTGTGGCCGCAAAGGCCATCTAGCAAAATTTTGTTATGACAAGTTGCATCATGTTAATTTTGCTAATAAAAATGTTTGGGTGCCTTACAACAAGACTAACCCCCAAGGACCCAAGAAAAAATGGGTACCAAAACCCCCACCCCATGTTTTTGATGTAGGTGAGGGCTCTCACAAGACGTGAGAGGTTTGGTGCCTTGATGGTGGATGCACTTGGACTTGATGGACACATATATGGATGCATCGCTATCAAGGAGGTTTTGGTGGGATGACCACCATGTTTTGGAGCTTTGGAATTGGTAACAATCTCTAAACTCCCATTTTATTTATGTACATGAATTTATTTTCATAATATCATGTAGCATGTTCATGTTTTATGTGTTTTTGTGCTTCATGTGGTAGATACTAGTTTAAATGTAGTTTTTATCAAAACTTGTATTATACATGTACAAATAGTAAGCTACATTTGTTTTATATATGGTTGTACTTCATGCTCATTTGTACCCACTATATGCACATATATAGACTAGTTTTGATGATTCTTTCATTTACACTTGTTTTACCTATTTTTATGCTTTACTTCATGTATATGTACTTTTAATTCAAATCTAATAAATATACATGGATACCCGTGAGTCTCTTGCCTTCATGTAAATACATTTGATAGACTCTTTTATGTTTGGGATATGTATGTGTATTGATAGTTTTGGATAAATCATACATATACCATGAAGATTAGTGTTTTAAAAAATAAAAAAAATAATTTTTCATGTTTTTGTTTTGTTAAAAATGTGACTTATGATCTTTTTGAGCTTCAATGTCTATTTTCATGAAAATGCTATTTACATAACCTTAGAACACTCATCTTTTACTTTTCAAGATAATTTTGAGCTTTATGGACTAAGAGTGCTTGAACTTTTATGTACTTAGTATGATTCATGAAATACATATGCTTTGATTTCATGTTTTTGAAGGATCTTTAACTAGTTTTTTAAAAATTATTTTAACTAGTTATTGTTCCTCATTTGGTAGTGATTTTCAATGCTAAAATACTCTCAAATCTATTTTTTGAAAACCCCTACCATCAATGGGAGGATGGATGGGCGATTATGCCTTGTATGCTTCATTGAAAATCTTCTATCTTGAGCATATGAAGGGTGGTAGGTTATGAGCTATACACTTGATCTTATTATTATGTCAATTGGTATCATTGGACTCTTTCAATTGGTATCTAAATTGATAATTTTTGTATATACTCTTATTTTGTTTTCTTATATATGTATGTATCAATGTCAATTGGTATACCCATTTCATACATATATATGAGTTTCTTGTGCTTAACTTTCAATTGGTTCACACTTTTAAAAGCACAAAGTTTATGATGAAAAATAAAATATTTTGATCATTATGTTTATCAATGATATCAAAATGCTTCAACTTCATATTTGTTAAATTTCAATTGGTATCAATATGTTTTATAATAATGATTATTTTCAATTAGGTATCTTAAAATTTGATTGCTTTACAAGAGCTCTGATACCTTTAAAAATATTGTTTAAAGAAAAACTTAAATTTTTTTTTTGATTTGTATTTTCTATATGCAAGGAGAGCTTAACATCTCTCTTACATATGGATTCATGTTGAGTATATTATAAATTGAGGAGCTTGACAACTCTTCTTTATATGATATACGTGTGTAGGGGAGCTTCACATCTCCTCTTATGCATTACATAATATGTGTTATGTGAATTAGGGCTTGTCATCCCTCTTTCATGTAATGTATATGTGTAGGGAAGCTAACTTAGCGTCTTCCTCTTCATGAATGTATATCGCATATAAATCTTTATTGATTGATTTGTATTACCCCTTCTTGATCTCTTTGTTTTTGACAAAAAGGGGGAGAAAAATTTGTTGATTATGTTTTTACCCCTTTGTTGATGATTGACAAAAGGGGGAGAAAGATTTTGAGTTTATATGCATACTTGTGTTTAGTTTTCTCATGCATAACAAATAAATAATAGATATACATAATAAGATTTTATGTTTATGCATATATGTTTTGTTTTGCAAATAGGAGAAAAAGAATTTGATATGTTTTATCTCCATACATTTGCATACATTTTTATGAGCTTCATTGTCATATATCATTATTTATGTCTATGCATGAGTTAAGGGGGAGCTTCTTTGAAGCTTTACTTTAATCCATGCATATATAACTTCATGAGTTTTGTAATCATCAAAAAGGGGGAGATTGTTGGCCCAAAGGCCTATCACCCTAGTTTTGATGATGATCAACTCATGAAGTTATGTTTACTAATGATCTTGTGTTTAATTAGTGACAGATTCATTATCAAGATCTTAGTAGGTGCATAGCTCAACAAAGGATAAAATGTCAAGATTTGGAGCTAGCACGGTGTGATCCAAGGAGCTTTTGGATCAAGCTTGGACCAAGTCAAGAAGATGAGAAGCCTTCAAGTGAAGACTTCAAGAAGATGAAGACTTGTGTCTAGGTATAAGATTTTGATTTTGTTTTAGTTAAAAATGTAAAGGATAGAGTAGTTGGTGGATTGCTCAAGTATACCATGCACACACACTCTTGTTAGTTTTGTTTTACAAAAGATTTTCTAGTTTAGAAAATACATGTTTGGTTTTTGGTATTTCTCATATACATATGTTAACCCAAAACCAAGTTTATGCTTATTGTCAAAAACATAGATATTTCATTATGATTGTGTAGTGGATCATATCCATACACACTATTCTTTAAAAGTATATCTTGTTTTTATATTTGATGAAGATTTGGAAAAACATGTTTTGGAAAAATATTGTTTTGGAAAAACAGTTTTTATCATGAGCCAAATATTTTCAAGTTACAAAAATAGTCCAATCTTTTAGAACATGCCTTGATTTTGTGCAAGCATGTTTGTATATCAAAGTATATTGGTAAAACTATTTTTGTAGATTTTTATGTATTTTATGGGATTTTATTTGAGCCAAAGAGACTAACTTTTTAATCCCAGTTTTCTGTTTCAGGCTTCAGATAAGTCGACTTGCTTCCTTTATAGTCGACTAATCCTGAAGTCGGTCGACCGGCTTGGTCGACCGACGTGCACAGACGTGCACGCCTTTGTGCACTGGAGGACGGCCGACCGTACGGGTCGACCGCTCCAGAGAGCTCTGCTCTCTGGAAAGTTCGGCCGACCGTACGGGTCGACCGACAGAGAGTTCGACTCTCTGCTCCAGTGGCTCGGTCGACCCGGCGGTCGACCGTGGCCCAACGGTCGGATTTCTGACCGTTGGCGGTCGACCGGGCGGGTCGACCGCCAGCTCTGACAGAGCCCAAACGGCTAGTTTTCCAGACTCTATATAAAGGGTCATTTGGGGGCTGTTTTCTTTAAGATTTGGAGATAGTTTTAGAGCCAGTTTTTTTCACTCTTTTCAGAAGTTTTTCTCCACATATTTGAGTGCAAATACTTCCAATCAAAGGGAAGATTTTATTTAGAGTGTGTTAAAAGAGATTCTTTGAGTTTTCCTCTACCATCTCTTTCCTTGTTTTCTCACACAACACTTGAGCTATCCATTGCTATATCTACCCTATAGGGAGTGTTATTGTGAGAGGATTTTAGGTGATCAAGAGTTGTGATCACCAAAGTTCTACTTTGTTCCTTTGAGGAGGCGGACGGTTGTGTTCGCATTGTTTCGGGTCCTAGTGGGGACTCGGTGATTTAGAGTTCTTGTGTGAACTCGGTGGTTTGAGGTGCGGCCTCGGCAAGCTAGTGAGCTTGCGTGTGTACGGGACTAGAGAGTCCAAAGACTTGTAGGTGTTGCGGCACCGAGGAGAGATCCATTGGGATCTTGCATAGTGGAAATCCTTCGTGTGTCGAAGGCGGGGATGTAGAGCAAGTGTGCTCGAACCTCGAAACATACCCTTGTGTTTGCGATTGCTCACTCTCTCTCTCTCTCTTTGTCTCTTTTATATCTTGCATGCTTTATTGTCTATCTTTATATGCTTGATATATTCATTGTGCTCATATTGTATACTTGCTTGGGTTTGTTGACTAACACTTGTATTTAACCAAGAGAGCCAACGCGGCACCTCAACCCATTCAAGGGGAATCTAGAGGAGTTTGTCCAGAGCCCTTCACGGGGAATTCGGCAACACTCTTGTGTTATACGTGGTGTTTAGTGTAAAAGATTTAATTAGGTTATAATTGTTTTTAGCTTCCGCATTATTCGCATCATTCATCATTAAGTGACTATTAGATTAGCCATCACCTATTCACCCCCCTCTAGGTGAACCTTCAAGGGGCATTTAGTAATTTCAACTGTTTCAATAGGCGGACCGTCCTTTCTAGTGTGGCTAATAATGTGCCACGTCACCGCAGGCTGAGAGGGACTCTCAGCTGTCGGCTGATATACATATTTCACACACACACATACACTTGTGTCCTTCCAAAAAGATTTGAGTGTGAATCCTCCCCACCCAAATTCAACCCTCTGACATCAGAATACAAGATACTCCATGAAGTTGATCTATATTATTTCAAGTATTTATAAACCAAAAATAAAGTGTTTTGAATACTTTTTGCCCGTGCATCAAGTAGGAAAAAACGGACAGCCTAAATAGTGATTCCAAAAGGATTTGAGCCTGAATCCTTCCCACTCAAATTCAACCCTCCGACATTCGAATTCAAGATCCACTCCGTTGAAGTCGATCTATATTATTTAATGTATTTATAAACCAAAATCAATTGTTTGAATACTTTTTTCCTATCCATCAAGCGACGCAAAATGGACGGCCGAAAGTAGTGAGTTCGTTAGATCAATGTCTTTAGACATATCAATTTCATTATGATCTAAACATTTAAAAACCCATACAAACTAATTTTTATTGGGTTTCAAATATTCTATACCATTAAACTAACTAACTCACTATTTAGGCCGTCCGTTTTTCTCCTACTTGATGCATGGGCAAAAAGTATTCAAAACACTTGATTTTTGGTTTATAAAGACTTGAAATAATATAGATCAACTTCAACAGAGTGGATCTTATATTCAAATGTCGGATGTTGGTATTTGAGTGAGAAAGATTTGACCTCAAATCCTTTTGAAAGGACACAAGTCTACACACACATAAATACATACCTACACACACAGTAATTGGGACCACAACTGCATGACTCATGTTGGTTATTAATGATTAATGATAATAAGGTTCCTTCTGATTTTGTTTGTTACAAAGTCTGACAAGTGAAGCATGTGACAATGTGGCCAAAACACTTAGTTGGAATATTAATTATTCCATCACACACATCACTTAAATTGAAAGCCCCTAGTAGCCATTCTTTACCCTTGACCCCAAAAAATATTCTCTTCACTCTCTTTAAACTTTCACTAATGGCCTTGACAGGGACTAGTTATGTTGACATAAAGATAGACGGTTGCGACTCCTCCGAGTCGATCCAACGGCCGCGATTGCAGTAGGCTACTGACTTTGGGTTCATCATTAGATAACAAGCAAGTCACTTTCCTCTCCTTAGGTGTTGGAGTCATGAAATCATCATATCTTCGTTGAATCCAAGCCCATGTCCCCTTCGATCCCACTCAAAGGCACTTGGGTGGGGAATTATCAAATTTGGTCCCTCAATGGGGAATTTAGGGTCCTGGAAAATGGGTCTCTCTCTCTAACCCAACAATTTCACAAGCGCATTTAGGAATTAGGAAATAGGTCCCTTTTGTGATATATATCTATATGTCACCCATAATGCACTTTTTCAACAATTTGTGCAATCTGTCCCTATCCTTTCAAAGTTGCAAATTGGACTCCAAGGGTTTTAGAGACCCACACAACTGTTGAATGTGTACTTGATTTTGGAAGAAAAACTTGAGTTTTTCTCTATTTGTCTTTGATATAGGGCGTGTTTGGTTGCAAGGAAGTGTGCGGAAGTAAGAAAATAGAAAAGTATAATTGCTCACTTCCTTATCTATCTAAACACCGAAAAAGAAAAACAAGAAAACCCTTTTTTTTTCTTTTCCTTTTTACACAATTATTTCCTCACTTACGAGGTGCTACAATTAATTTTGTGGCCATATAAATCTCATTTGTAATAAGCTGTTGTTCAAAACAGTTAATTTTGTTGTCATGTAAATCTCACTTGCATTCTAATTGCAATCTAATTTTTATTTTTCTTAATTAGTTTTATTTTAATATTATTTTGCGATCAACTTTGTGGTCAACTTTTTCACTTTCACTTTCACATTACCATCCAAAAACCGAAAAAGACATAACATATTTTAAATCATACTTCTCAATAACATTTAAATACCGGAAAGCTCACTAATCAACTACCAAGTTCCAAAAGGTACTATTACTACTTCCTCACTTCCACCCTAACGAAACAGCCCCTTAGTCCCACATTGGATAGGTCAAAAAAGTTTCAGTAGTATATATACCAACTCTTTCTAAACTTATTGTGGTGAGTGTTAGGCTATGGGTCACACTCCCCACACGCGCACACGCGCGCCGAACCACATCGGTCATCGGGTGGAGCAACACTCCCACGACCTGCGGACATGATGCATCTTCTTCAAGGGGAAAGGGGGAATTTGGACCAGCTACATTTTGAAAATTAGACTTTCGGAGCTAACTCCGAGCTTTTGGGCAAAGTGACCTGAGTATATGGACTCGAAATGATTCCCAAGCACTTGACTTCAGAATCATCCCGAGTACTTGGACTCGGAGTGAAACCCGAGCACTTGAACTCGAGATCATCCCGAGCACTTGGTCCTCGAAGTCTTTACCGAGCACTTGGACTCGGAATATTCCCAAACTTCGTCTTACTCTCTTGAAGTACTTCAAGTTTTGATTTGTAATGTTTCTTAACCCGGTAAAAGCGGATCTGTAAACCTGAACGTTCGCTTCACGCCCACGACTTGCAGACACGATGTATCTTCGTTCGAGGGGTATTTGGACCTGCAATATTTTAAAAATTATTTTTTGTCTTTCGAAGCTAACTCCGAGCTTTTAGGCAAAGTGACCCGAGTACCTGAGCTCGAAATGATTCCCGAGCACTTGACCTCAGAATCATTCCCGAGTACATGGACTCGAAGTAATCTCGGAGTGGACCCCGAGCACTTGAACTTGAGATCATCCTGAGCACTTGGTCCTCGAAGTCTTTACCAAGCACTTGGACTCGGAATATTCCCAAGCTTCGTCTTACTCTCTTAAAGTACTTCAAGTTTTGATTTGTAATATTTCTTGACCCGGTAAAAGCGGATCTGTAAATGTGTGGTGTTGTTGCAAATTAAATACAACCAACCTGAACGTTCGCTTCACGCCCACTACTTGCAGACACGATGTATCTTCGTTCGAGGGGTATTTGGACCTGCAACATTTTAAAATTATATTTTGTCTTTCGAAGCTAACTCTGAGCTTCTAGGCAAAATGAACCGAGTACCTGGGCTCGAAATGATTCCCGAGCACTTGATCTCAGAATCATTCCCGAGTACATGGACTCGGAGTAATCTCGGAGTGGACCCCGAGCACTTGAACTCGGGATCATCCCGAGCACTTGGTCCTCGAAGTCTTTCCCGAGTACTTAGACTCGGAATATTCCCGAGTCACTCTCCCGAAGTACTTCAGGTTTTGATTTGTAACATTTCTTGACCTGGTAAAAACGGATTTGTGAACATGCGGAGTTGTTGCAAGTTAATTGTAACCAACCTGAACGTGCGCTTGATTTGTGCGGGGGCTGTTAGTAATGGGTTGAGCTCTGTACCTATAAAAGGAGCTTCTCTCTGTTTATTCTCAGACACAACATAAATCTGACATTTACAGCTACATTCCTTTCTCCCACTGTCATATTTCTTCAAGTTTTACTTCAATTTTCTGGTCAATAATTCTCTTTCTGAGCAAGATGCTCTGCCTACTGTCCTACGCCGAGTATTGGTGATTCCGAAGATTATTTTTCCGCTACTGGATAAAGCCGAATCATCTTCTGGACAAGAAGACAGGCTTTTGATCATTTAGGGCAGCGACTACATGACTCATTCCCCATGTCAGATTTAATATTTTGTTTTAATTTTTATAACAACATGCTAGGAAGTTAATTTAATTCGTTTCTCAATTAACTTGTATGTTTTAGAAAATAGCACAATTCCACCCAACAACACCATACGTATTAAGAGCTAACAAAGGACACTTGCAACCTTCTAATTTACATGCAAAAAGCCACCACTTGCTTGTTTATACGGTTTTTCTGGGCATTAACGATAAGTTGGCAAAACACATTGCAGGACATGAGTTTTTCATGTCTTGTACACTTGGATTGCGGCATTGCTTCCACGTCAGCAGTGCATCGTGTGTAGCAAGTTTTTTACTCCCCTCAGAGAGGACGGGCGAATCTCAACCGTCAAAGTGTCTATCTGGGGGCAACAGTTGGGATCTTAGCCCTCGCTTGCATGCAAGGTGTTCTTGATAAAATTCGTACTCGAGATTAAGCACTTTCTAATCCACATAATTTGGGCCCACATGGGGCCTAATTAACTTGAGTGGAAGCTTCACTCGGGTATGGTGACTAGTGAGGTTGTTAGGGATGCCTGATGAGATTGGTAAGGGATAGGGTCTAATATTAATCTTAGACCACTCTATGAGAGAGAGTAGAAATCAATATCAACATTATTTTATTTTGCTAATCATAGATTATAGCCTTTGATTATCGGTTTGAACCTTTGATTTGCGTGAGCCAAAGACCACGCATTTTGGCTAATGACACAGTCTTCAACATGGAATGTGATCACTAGCAGTCAAGCAACAAGAGCTTAACCAAAGCCAAAGATTTGCTTTCTAAAAGCCTCGGCAATTTGATTGGATGAAGCCGCGTGCATTATTTTTTGTGAAGCCCTAGCAACAAGATCCTAAATGAGTGCAAGCCATGCAGTGAGATGTTGGCCTTGAACAACTGTGAGAGAGAGAGAGAGAGAGAGAGAGAGAGAGAGAGGCATGCATGCATGCTTTCAAAAGTGTAGTGTTGATAGTTCATGCACAAGTCTAGATCCAAGCAATAGAGACAAGTAGGCTGTTCCAAAATGTTTGACCTCCATCAAATCAAAACCCCTGCCGCTTAAGGGCAATGCCCTAGAAGAAGAGGGTGAGGATTCTAGCGTCTAGGGCACCATGCTGCCCTTTGAGCCAAAGCCTACAAGCCATTGAAGCACATACCTCAAATAGCCCAAAATTCCATGTAAGCCACCCAATTTGATTTGATTTGATCCCCCCATAAACTTGAGTTTTTTTTCTCCTTTTTTCTAAGCAACCCAAGACCCTAGAAACACCCCCCACCCCCCCCCCCCCCACCCCCCCCCCCCCCCACCCCACACCCCCCCAAACCCAAACCCACACAAAAAAAAAAAAACCTCTCATAAAGCAAAATCTAGACTCAAACATTCCCCTTTGCCCTAGATCACTCAACTAAACCCAAAATACATAGAAGATCAACATACAATTAAAAAATAGATCTAAAATTAACATTATTATTAAATATGAAAATAAAAGAAAAAGAAAATTTTCTCATGCAGACACATATACCGACACCAAAAAAAAATTAGAGAGAGAACCCCTATCTTTGTTTCTCTTTCTATCATGTCTTTATCTTTATTTCTTTAGTTGCCTTTTTTTTTTCTTGAGCAGTCCCTGAGGAGGACCAAATGGAGCAGGGACTGAGCGTGGGCAGCTTCTTGCAGAAAGAGTGGGCTCGGGCAGTTCTATTTTCCAAATTATTTATTTTCCTTTTTTTCCCTTTCGTTAACTCTTCACTAATCTTATATTATTTTCCTTTAAAAAAGGGTATTTTTTTTTTCAAACAACCCTTATTTAATAAATAATTTTAAAAATTGACCTCCCCAAACTTATTCCAAAAATCGACCTCTCATATGCACATCGACGGCGACGCGGTTCACTTTACCAGTGTGGCGTCCGCGCACGTCAGGATCATTATTTTTTGTTCCTAATAAATTTTTTCCCCTGTCTATTGCCAACCCGGGACAAGCGAAATTTTTCTTTTTTATTAAATTGTCGCTTGTCTGGGTTGGCAACCGCGGACTAGGCCAATTTTTTTAATTTCGATTTATCTAAGGTTGCCAACTCTGAAAAGATAAAACTTAATTTTTTTTTTATTATTTTCCCTCCCTCTCTCCTTTCTCCCTCCACCTCTCTCCTTCTCTCCCTCTCTCCTCCTCAATGCACCAACCGGGCACGGCGGCACAACGTGGTCGCCACTGACGAGGCAGGCAGTGGCGGCGGCGGACCTCGTCGTCGTCGCCGTAGTCGGTCTAGTCGACAGCGGCCATATAGTGTCGCCTTGCCCGGTGGGCGCGTTAGAAGGGTTGAGAGGGAGAGAAGGAGAGAGAGGAGGAGAGGGAGAGGAGAGGAGAGAGAAAATTAAAAAAAATTTTATTTGTCAAATCAAAATTAAAAAAAAATTTCCAACCCCAGACATCGTGTCCGATAACAGACAGGAAAAAGAATTTGATTCATCAGGATTAGCAATCTCAGATGAATAAAAAACCAATCCCAATATATGAGGGTGCCACACTGGCGTGGCGAACCCTCTCATCAGCGACGTGACATGTTAGAGGCCGATTTGAGGTAGATTTTTGAATTATTTATTAGTTGAGGATTTTTCCTGAAAAAATACCTTAAAAATAGAGGAAAATAAGCATTTAAATACGCAGTGACCTGCCCTGGGGCTGCCCTTGGATATGGGGTAAAAGGCCTCGAGAGAAGGGAAGAGGAGAGAGAAAGAGAGAAGAAGAAGAAGAAGAAACAAGAGAGAGAAGAGAGAGGAGAGGAGAGACAAGAGAGAGGAGGAGAGCACAAGCTCAATCTTTTTCACTTTATTCAGAGAGAAAAGAGAGGAGCTCAAGCTCAATCCTTTGCACTTTATTCTCTTCAAATTGGATACTTTGCTGTACAGCTGAGACCGAGGTCTCGAAGGAGAGTGCTCCCCCATTCCTCAACGCAACCCGTCTTCTCTCTTTCTCTTCTCTAGCCCCCACATTGGTCTTTTGGCCTTCAAAGCTCCAATTTTTCTCACTAACTCCACTTGGGTCCAGCTCTAATACCTCCAATTTGAATGCCCAACTCCTTTGCTTCAATACCCATTTCTCCTTTCTCTAATTCTCGCTGTGGCTAAAGATCCAATTTTTACTTGGACACACAAAACCCAGATCAATATCTCTGAAAGAGTTTAGTATAGTCTAAATAGTGTGTTGAAGGAGAAGGGGCGCTCTTGTTTGTTGTTCCTCTTCTATTTAATGTAGTATTTTGAGTGGAAAGGGAGTTTGTTTTCTCTCGATGTTATCCGTTCCACATTTCATTCTGAGCGAAACCCAGATCTCTGGAGAGGTTTAGGGGCTAAGGGGAACCATGAGAGATGTGAATTCGAAGAAAAACAAGGTTTTTTATTCAGAAAGTTTCATCAATTTGGTTCTTCTTTTTGTTTCAGTTACTGTTTGTTTTGCAGTTTTGTTCTCAAGTTGCTGATTTTGGTTCTAATTTTGGTTTTGGAGCAGCTGTCATGGTCTAAGAGCTTTGTTAAGAAATGGTTCAATATCAAGAGCAAAATTCAGGACTTTCATGCGGATGATGATATTGGGAGAGGTCATTCTCTCACTTCTGCTGATTCCTTCAGTTGTTTTCTAGGATTTTGGCTTAATTTCTTTGTTTTCTAGGATTTATTGATGCATATTGTTGTTCTTTACTACTTGGTTTTATCTTTGCTTTGTGGAGATTCTCTGTAACATTTCTCATTTTGCTAAGAAAATTCCTCTTTTCTTTTTCTTTTTTCCCCCCGTTCAAAATCAAAAGCTCTGATCCACCGCATAGCAGTACTCAGAGCCCAGCCAGCCTTCGTTTTCTTTTTCCTCTCTCTTTTTCCCCCGACTAAAACTGTTTGTTCTTTTTCAGGAGGTGATGGAGAACCAAGAACCAGCTTCTCAGAGAGGGAATCATGCACAGTGAAGAAAAGCAGAACAGGTTACAGTCCCAGACTCTCTGCTTAATTCACTTTGGACCACAATCTCTCTCTCTCTCTCTCTCTCTCTCTCTCTCTCTCTCTCTCTCTCTCTCTCTCTTGTTCTTATCTTTTTTGTCCCCATAATTTCTCTTGAATTGTCTGTTCTCATTCCATGTGGGTTCTCACTACTCAGACAGATATTCCAAGATGAGTTCAGATCGATCTCAGCGAGGTAGATTCGACTATGATGCAGCTCAAGTAACTGATACTCAGGACTACAGGTACCTGAAATCAATTCATTTCATTTCATTTTGTTTTGCAAATTGTGAATGTGAAAAATTTATGTTGTTATTCTCTTCTGTAATTTAGCATATTTGTTTCAACATGGAATGTGGGTGGAAAATCACCTCCAAGTTACTTGAATCTCGAGGATTGGCTTCATTCCTCACCTCCTGCTGATATATATGTCTTGGGGTAAAATCTTTGTTCTTGTAGTTGACCTAGCTAGGTTGTTCAATGGATAAGCTTGAGATTGAAACTTCTCGAATTTTTTGGTTCCGGTTCATAGATTTCAAGAGATTGTGCCATTGAATGCCGGCAATGTCCTTGGTACTGAAGATAATGGCCCTGCGAGAAAATGGGTATCACTCGTTAGAAGGACACTGAACAGTCTTCCTGGGTCTACTTTCAATGGTAGTTATCACACACCTTCACCCGTTCCTGATCCGATTGTGGAGCTCGATGCTGATTTCGAGGGTGGATCAACGAGGCAGAAGAACTCATCTTTCTTCCATCGCCGGTCATTCCAGTCTTTGAGCCGGAGCATGAGGTTTGATGGAGATATCAGGATGCCTCAACCGAAGCTGGACCGTAGGTTTAGTGTCTGTGATAGGGTCATCTTTGGAAGCAGACCGAGTGATTTCGATCCCAATTTTAGATGGGGTGGTTCATCGGATGATGGGAACATAGGTGGGGAGTCTCCTAGTACTGTCTTCTACTCGCCGATGTCTTATGGTTATGGTGTTCCTGTGGTCACGGAAGAGCGAGAAAGGTCAATGGGAAACTCTAGGTACTTTGTTATGTAGACCTTGTGTGTTCTAAGTACTTTCTGCCTATGTACTACTGAAACTTCTATCGTCATTTTATTATGCCATTTGTGATTGAACTAATTCATATCTAACTCTTTGATAATTCTAGATATTGCTTGATTGCTAGCAAACAAATGGTTGGAATATTTCTCACTGTCTGGGTGCGGAGGGAGATAAGAGATGATGTAAAAAACATGAAGGTTTCTTGTGTTGGGAGGGGGCTTATGGGCTACCTTGGGAACAAGGTAGTTTACATGTTATTTGGGCTCTAGTTCTATATTTCATTGGTGCATATTTTCGCCATACATCAATGTTCTGTATATACCCTTGATTTCATTAAACTACTATCAATTCCACTATTATGTTCTTTGTATTCCTAAGAGAAAACATAGGATGGCATTTTAAAAGTGAGAGTTTATCTTGTGTCTTCACAGGGTTCAATTTCAATCAGCATGACGTTGCATCAAACGAGCTTCTGTTTCATCTGTAGTCATTTGACTTCAGGCCAAAAGGAGGGGATGAATTAAGGAGGAACTCTGATGTCAATGAGATTCTGCGGAAGACCAGATTCCCATGGGTTAATGGCATCAGTGATGAGAAATCACCTGAAACTATCCTTGATCATGAGTAAGACGACGGCCGTAGTCAATTACTTTAAACAAAATTCTAGGAACCTTTCAGTTTACTACAGTTAACTATTGCTTTTCTCATGTAAGTTGATCTCCTGTTTTGTTCCTTATTTCAGTCGAATAATATGGCTCGGGGATTTGAATTACCGGATTGCTCTTTCATATCGATCTGCAAAGGCTCTAGTGGAGATGCACAACTGGAGAGCATTGTTGGGAAAAGATCAGGTGAACTCTCTCTCTCTCGAAAATGTGCTCCCTAAGATATCTTCTACCAACAATGCTTTAGTTTATATGCTACTCTTTACTTTCTTCGGAGAGGGGCTAAGGGAGATTTCTTGTGATTTAGATAAAGCCAGTATTCTTTTATTCTCCTTTCTTTAACTGTTGCTAAGTTTTCATCCAACCCTTTGATTGCTTCATTGTAACAGCTTCGGATAGAGCAAAGATGTGGTCGTGTTTTCCAGGGCTGGAATGAAGGAAGTATATATTTTCCTCCAACATACAAGTACTCAAATAATTCAGATCGGTATGCTTGTGGTGACATGCACCCAAAAGAGAAGCGGCGAACACCAGCCTGGTACAAAACTTTGAAGACAATATCTACTTGCTAACGAATAATGCTTTCACACATCCAACTTGCAATGGTGTTTCATTTGCTAATGTGGAATTATGTGTTTGTTCATATAAAGGTGTGACCGCATTTTATGGTATGGAAGAGGTCTCAATCAGTTGTCATATGTTCGTGGGGAGTCAAGATTCTCCGACCATAGACCGGTGTCCAGCATATTTACAGCAGAGGTCGAGCTGATCAGCCGTCGAATCAGAAGGAATACAAATTGCCTGAGCGCCCGAGTTGAGGTGGAAGAACTCTTGCCATTTTCACATGGATACACTGAACTCAGTTTCTTTTGAAGGAGATTCAGATCAAAGTGAAGGTGCACTTTCTTGGATCAGAGAGTCCCCATCACCAACCTGATATTGTTTCTTCTTGATTTTGGTAAGATTTAGTAAGCAGAAACCATTAGTCCTCTCTTTTCTCACTAAATTGTTTAAAGAGTTATTACTGAATGGTTAATTTGCTGGCTTTTCTTAGGGATTTTATTAACTAGGATGTCTCGCATCTCTTGAAGGTGATCAAGGATGAGCTCAAACCTCTTTTCATTCAAATGGGGACAGTAACCACACACAAGCAAACAGGTGACTATTATCATAGTGAAAAATATATTTCTTTTACTTCAACTATAATTTAACGATACTGATTCATTATGTGAATTATTACTTACAGTGACTGAAGGAGGAAGTGAGAATACCTGGACACTAATCTAAAGGTAATTTCTTTTCCCCCCCTTCCTCCAGCTTTTAGTTCTGAGTTTTAAATTGTGTTATTTTCAGAACTAACTCTTTATTTTATCGGTTCTAACAGGAGATCGAGCATCATAATTTTGCTTCTAACCAAGAACTGAGCCTGAGATTATTTGTTCAAAGAGAGGGTTCTGTTAAATAAACTGCTAACTATACCACCCCTTAAAGCCATGGAAGAGCTCTTGACCAAGAATCAGCTGAAAGCTTCAACAAATAATAGGAATCACAACTCTTATTTGATGATGGAGCAGACTTTTTGGGAGCTGCTATAGGCCAATGTGAAAGAAACAAGTGGAATCTGCTGATACATTATATAGACTATGATTCTATATGATTCTTTTGAGTAAGTTGTAGGGATTCCTTCTGTTCTTTTTGTTTTAACCTGTTTTTTGTAGCCTGAGGCTGTGTTTGGATCATTATCAACAAATAATCATTTGTACAGTACTTTTTTCTGTTTATAATTTGGAAAGTGAGTTCTTAAAGAATTGCAAGCACACTTATTTCTGTAGAGATGAAAGGGGTGTTGTTATTATAAATTGTTGAGGGCATGGTTTTATGTATTTTCCTGAAAAAAGCTAGTAGTCCAATTGATTTTCTCTCTGTGGATACACTGATATCTATTGCTGCTGTTTTTTTGCACAGATCATAAAAAAGCAAGAAAATGACAGGGCTAGTTGTGGGTAGAGATGGAGGCATGGATCTTTGTCCAATTGAAAAACAAAGAGAGAAAAAAAAATTATGTTTATTAAAAGTGAATGCCTCTGACACTTGGAATATTTGAAAGTTGAAGGGATCAAACAAATCTGGGTACTGGTTTAATTTGACTAGAGTGATTACAGTTGCCTGTAAGTGTGAATCAATCAGCTCCATTGAGGACTGATATGAAAGTTCTCTCAGGGTTACTTGCTATAGTTTTGTTGCAAGGCTTGAAGGTCTTCTCTCTTGAGGGGAGAAACTTGGTGATGTTTACACATGATTACTTGTCCTTTAAGAGCTGCTTAAATTTAATCACTGGTTGTTTTTTAGCCTGTTTGTCGAGATTTTTAAAGCTGAGAATAATTTAGACTTAAAAACACATCAGCTCTATTTCTTCTAAATAAACACATCAACCTCTTTTAGGGTGTAAGAGGAGGATAAGCACACAATTAGACCCGTATTTACACTGAGAATCTTGCTTGATTTGATGAGTGATTCTATTACTTAGGCAGAATGGAGTGGAACAACAATAACAACAATGTGATTACAAATTTTTGGGCATACTTCAGAAATTTTCTTTCTTCTACTCGACTTTCTCAAGGCCTAAGGGTCATCTCCATTATCTTTTTTGTCTGTCTTCATTAAATTTATTTAAATCTCTTTAGTACTGATTGTTTTATTGACGATGATCATGTTTTTTTTTTTTAAAATCAGTGTAGTTATTGGTAAGTAAAAATTTAGTTTGTCTGTTTGAAGGAAGTTATGCAATAACACACCTAAGCTCTCTTCTAACTTCGATCCTGTGTCCAATAGCATGGTTTTAGCCTATAATGTTTATTACATTTTTTTTTTTGGATTAATATTTTATGAATGCTTGGATTACATGTTTTTAATGCATCCATGGTTCTTATGCACTTAGGAAGGCAATAACAATGTCATTAAATAATCTTATTACTCCACTTTGAATAAAAACTTCTCTTCTTACATCATTTATTTAGATTTTTAGATCTGTTCCAAATACATTAAAACAAATTAAGAAGAAAAAAAAGAAAAAGGGAAAAGGGTGTTGAAAAACAAAACAGAAGCAAGCGTATAACAAAAGGGCGTTCATCATCATCATCATCACAACAACAACACAACAACTAAGCCATTTGTCCCAAGTATTTGGGGTAGGCTACATGAACCAAAAGAAAATTGCGCCGGATCAGGCACATGGATTAGCTTTCTCCACTCATTCCTATCGAGCAATTTGCTTTCATTAAGACCTTTAGCCTCTATATCTTGTCGTAATCACCTCCATCCATGTTTTCTTCGGTCTCCCCTGTGCTCTTTTAACTTGCTCTAATTTGATGTGCTTTACTCGCCGGACTGACGCATCTGTAGGTTTATGTCGCACATGACCAAACCATCGTAGTCGATTTTCTCTCATCTTCTCTTCTATAGGGGCTACACCTATCTTACTACGAATATCCTCATCTCTCATATTATCTCTCCTCGTGTTACCACACATCCAACGAAGCATGCGCATCTCTGCTACACTCATCTTCTGAGCATGACATCTCTTTATATCCCAACATTCTGTGCCATATAATAAAACTGGCCTGATGACAGTCCGATAAAACTTTCCCTTCAGCCATAACGGAATGTTACGGTCGCATCAAACTCCTGTTGCGCTCCTTCATTTCAACCAACCGGCGTTCATCAACACACACAAAAAAATCTCCTCTATTGTCTCTCTGATGTGTCCCCGTACTATCTCGCCACATCATAAAAAAGCAGTATGTTGTTTGAGATGAACACTAAGGCTGTTTATTGGATGGAAAATTAATTTTGAAGCCTGACATAGGGATCATGTCACCCTTTTTCAAAAAAGCGTTTGGTCACAAAAAAAAATCAGAAAACTCAGTGAGGCGCGCAAAAAGTGTATGCGGGCCTACCATTTTAGTTCTCCCAGATTCAAGTGAGTCTCACTCTTGCTTTTTCATGAGAAATTTGATGATGTGAGCTCAAGCTCAATTTTCCCAATTATTTTTTCCCCAAACAGGCCCTAAAATTTTTTTTTTCCTGTCCTAGTTTTATCTTGCATTTCCTCTATCACCGAACAATTAATTAATTGATTTATGAAGCCAGTTAGCAGGATTGCTTTTTTTTTTTTTAACCATCCTCGCTGGTCTCTGGAGAGAGAGAGAGAGGGGGGGAGAGAGAGAGTGTGTGACGGATACTTGATTGTTTGTGAGGGTCTAAGACTGAGAGCGGGCCTCAGGCTTGGCCTCCCCCCAATTGTACGGGGGCTCAGGCTCAGAGAGCAAATGTTGAAGTCCTCGTAATTAGTGCTAGGCCAAAAGATACGAAACAAGTAGTTGTTGTTTAGTGTTTTTTTTTTTTTTTTTGGTGTTGATCGATGCAAACATGTTTAATTCCTTCACTTATTGTTGAGTGCAGTGGAGAGCCTGAACAGAGGAAGAGCAAGTGGTCTCGGAGATAGACAGCAGGCTGGAGGAGGGGTGATCTGTAGGCTTTGCCTTGCTTTGCTAGCTGTGTATCTCTACTTGTGATGTTTGGACTTTGGATAACATGCATAAGTACAGATTCATTATGTTTTGAGGGCTTGTTTCTTGTTGAGCTTGGAATGTTAGTAGTTCATGTAAATGTGAATTTATCTGATTGGATTTTGCTCTGATCGATAATCTTAGCACATATCGAAGAAATTAAATGAACTCCTAAATGTAAAGGTGTACCGGATTCTTTTGACTTCGAACCACTCAAACCCGCGCGGCACTTAACTCGCTCTTTCTCCTTAGAGGTGAAGCTAAGTCAGCCTAACCCTCACACTCACTCAAGAGAGAGAGAGAGAGAGAGAGAGAGAGAGAGAGAGAGAGAACACTTGGAGAAGAAGTGGAATCTTGTATTGCTTATTCTTGCTTTCCTTGATGATTACAAATGAGCACCCTTGGCCCCTATTTATAGGCAAGGGCTTGTACAAGAATTCTCTAGAATTGGAGGCTTCTAGAATATCTAGAAGCTCTCATATATTCATCCCTAAATATCTTTTTATAGAATCCTTTAGGAATCTTTTATGGAATATCCCTCTAGGGAATCTTCTAGGGAATATCCCTTTTTACATGGTATTTATAATATTATCCTAAACCACTCTACCACATGGGATGAGTCCAAATGAGCCCAAGATGAGCCCAAGTGCACCAAGATGGAGCGGTTCGTGACATTCTCCCCCACCTATCCGAGCGATGCCCTCATCGCTGAGTTTTCTCCCAATGAAACTTCTCGATCAAGTCCTCGAACTGCCAAAGAGTTGTGCTGGTTCCCAACTGTCTCTCGCTATTTGGCAACCCCTTCCACTTCACAAAATATTCCAATCTCGGGTGGTTGTTCGCTTCACGAACCGTCCTATCCGCTATGATCTCCTTTGCTTCCTTGTCGAACTCTATGCGAATTCCTACTGGTGCTCGACTGGATTTCCCATGATCCGGATCTTTCGCGTCCTTATGGTAAGGCTTTAACATGCTCACATGAAAGACCGGATGATACTTCACCGTTGGGGGAAGTTGTACCCTGTAGGCTACATTCCCCACTCTTTTCTCAATAGGAAATGTGCCTTTGTACTTTCTTATCAAGCTCTTGTGTAGTCCCTTGTGCCAATCCAAAGTAGAAAGCTTGACAAGAACTAGGGGCGTGTTTGTTTCGCCGCAAAACATCGCAAAACGCAAGTCGTAAAACTTCTTTTCCATTTTCCGTTGTTTGTTTCGCTGAAAAAAAGTTGTAAAATGCAACTCTTCTTTTCCCATTTGCAGTTGCTACAGTTAAATTTGTGGTCATGTAAATATCACTTTTACACTCATATTTTCTCACTTGCAGTTGCTACAGTTAATTTTGTGGTCATGTAACTCTCACTTGTAGTACACTTATAGTTCAAAACAGTTACTTGATAATCAATATATAATTTAATATTATTAAATATTTAATATTTTAAATAGTGTTCAATTTCTTATTCACTTATTTAATTATTTTATATTTTAATCTTTAATTTTTTTATTGTTTTTAATATTGTTTTAATATTTAATATTTTACTATTTTAATTTACTATTTTTATTTAATATTTTATTTAATACTTTATTATTTTATTAATACTTATTCCATTTTTTTATTATTTTATTTAGAGTTAATATTTTATTAATATAACAATATTATACTTTAATATAAAATTATTATATATTTAATTATTTATTTTTAATATAAAAAATTACTTTATTAATATCATAATATATTTTATTATTATATTAATATTTTATTATGTTAATATTGTAATAATAATTCAGTATAATAATACTATAATGATAATTTATTATTAAATTATAATTATATTTTACTTTGTTAATTTTATTTTTCTATAATATTACAATAATATTATAATAAAATTTATATTATAATAATTTTCAAGTATTTTTAATATTATAATATTATAACTACATTTTATTATTTTTGTAAGTTTTTTTAATATTATAATAAAATTTATATTATAATAATTTTCAAGTATTTTTAATATTATAATATTATAACTATATTTTATTATTTTTGTAGGATTTTTTAATATTTATATTTTATTAGTATTCTTAAAATTTTATTAATGTTCTTTAGATTTTCTTAAAATTTTATATTATTTATTTAGTTAATATTTTAGTAATATTTTACTATTTATACTAATATTTTATTAATATTATTGTTATAAATAAAATATTAAGATTATTAATTTTATCTCAAATTTATTAATATAATTTAATCTGCAATAGTAGATTTAATTTAATAGTATTTATAATATTTAAATCACTGCTACAGTTAATTTTGTGGTCAACTTTTCCACTTACACTTTTACATTACCAACCAAACACCGTAAAACACAATATACTTTACGATTTACACTTTCACTTTATCAACCAAACACCGTAAAACACAATATACTTTTCCATTTACACTTCACTTTATCAACCAACACCATAAAACACAATATATTTTCTCTGCTACAGTTCACTTTTTCCATTCTCATTTTACGACTTACGACTTGCAACGTTTTGCAACGAAACAAACAGGCCCTAGGTCACCAATCTAATACTCCACATGCCTCCTCTTCTTATCAGCCCATTTCTTCATTCTCTTGGCTACCTTGTTTAGACACGAATGCGCCAACTCGCTCTGCTCTTGCCACCCCTTGGTAAATTTATAGGCAGCCGGGCTATTTCCCTTATAGCCTGTAGCAATGGAGTTAGGAGTGAGCGGCTGCTGTCTAGTGACGATCTCGAACGAACTCTTTCCAGTAGACTCACTCCTCCGTAGGTTGTAGGAGAATTGGGCTATGTCCAGAAGCATCGCCTAGTCCTACTGGTTGGCACTCACATAGTGCCTCAGATAGACCTCTAACAAGTCATTCACACGCTCTGTTTGGCCATCCGTCTGAGGGTGGAAGCTAGTGGAGAAGTTCAAGTCCGACCCCATGAGCATGAAGAGCTCCGTCAAGAACCTGCCTGTGAAGCAGCCATCTCGATCACTCACGATCTTCTTAGGCAAACCCCAATACTTCACCACATGCTTCAGGAATAGTGGGGCTGCTACCTTGGCTGGACACTTGGCTGGAGCCGGAATGAATATGCCATACTTTGAAAATCGATCGACCACCACCATAATAATGTTGCACCCCTCGGACTTGGGTAAGCCCATGATGAAATCCATTGAGATGCTTTCCCAAGGTCGCTCTGGAATCGGTAGTTGATTATTATTCATTTTTGCATATTTTGCCACATCCATACCATGCATATCATAAATAAAAATGTGATTTTTAATCTTTTTCTCTCTATTTTTTCAGGTCCATATTTTAATGGAGAAGAGGCCCATAATCCCTTTAATTATCAAGAATTAAAGGAGAATTAATCAAAGCCCAAAAGAGAGCCCAAGGTTTGAGCCCAGGACCTGGAGACATCCACGCGCCAGCTCAGACATTCCAGAAGGTTCACGTGGCTAACAACCTACGAGAAATCTGCAACAGAAATCTCGGCCTCAACGGCCAAGATTCTACCGCGGAAACGCGGCTCTAGCCGCGGTTCCGCGGCAGTTACAAGGCCGTTGAGCCTGAGATTCTCTCCAGCTGTCTGATTCTAGAGCCTTTTTCTCTGAGTCTATAAATAGACCACCAGGGCCAGCGAAAGAAGAGAGGAGAGATTAGAGGATAGAGCTTGTATTTTGTAGGTTTTTCTCTAGGATTTTTATTGCTCTAGTTCTTCTTCTTCCTCCTAGAAATTTTGTGAGAGAGAGATTGAGAGAGAGAGAGAGAGAGAGAGAAAGCTTGTGTAAACCAAGGTGTGACAACTTGTGAAGTAAGGATTAATCCAATCTCCTTTCTCTACTTGAGCAATTTCTAGTACTTTACTTACATTCTTTCATTCAAGCTTTACTTTCCTTCCACTTTTATTCATGAATTGCTTTTCTTTTCTTGTAATGGCTAGTAGCTAACTTCTTCTAACATGACTAGCTGACCACTAACATTGCTAACTTCTAACTCTTGGGTGATTGCTAATTTTTCATCTTGCAATTGTTGAGTCTTTTTCATTCCCGATGGGTTACTTTCATGCTTGGCAAGCTCTTGTTGTAATTCCATATGATTCATGTGTGCCTCATTTAGAGCCTTGTCTTTAGAACAAGTGCCTTGATGGAACATGGAGATGGATCACCAAACATATGCTATTTGTTGTACAACTTCATTACTTCAATGCTAACTTGTTGTATTTGCCTTGAATGACTAATGAATGTTGTATCTTCTTCCTTAGCATCCCTTGAGTGTCACTCCTCGAGTCCACCATTGAAATTCTATCTTGAGAGCTGATGAAATCAATGAGGCTACAAGACAAGTCCTAGAAGATCACCCATCAATCAAATGGGAAAGTAACTAGACCAACACGCAAGACATATATATGCCGATGAATCAACATGAGGCAAGCATCACCATAACGGAGTCTAGTAAGTTAGCAATTTAGAAAGGTAGCTAGTCATGATTTTTCACATCTTAAAGTCTTTTACAAAGTTCTCCTTCTTTTAGTTTTCTTTCTAAAGCAAATCTAGTTTTCTAATTCTTTTCATTTTCTTTCCATCATGCACAAATCCACAAATTCTTTTATCTCTTTTTCCATTTCTTTTTCATTCTTTTAAAAACAAAGAAGAACCTTCGTTTTCCATCTTCAATACAAAATCGTAACGCTTCCATCGCAAGCTCTCCCTGAGAATCGACTCGTATAGCCTATGCTATTACGATGATTTGGAAAGAGTACATCAATCATTATAAATACATTTCGGAGTAAGTAAGCACTACAAGGTTGTCTCTAAACCTTCTCTCTTTTGTTGAATATCTATGTGCGAATTCTACACTCCCACTACACTCCTCTTTCTTTATCAAATTTTTGGCGCCGTTGCTGGGGAGAGCAACGGTTTTGATTCGATTGAAGAACTAAACGAACTTTCTTCTCTGTTGCAGGTTACAGGTGAAGAAACAGGAAAACTAGCATTGCAGTGACATATAAGTGGCTCTGGGCCTCTGCTCTCGAAAGCAGAGACCAGTTGCCCTCTGATTTGCCGCGATTCCACGGCCAAAGCCGCGGATCCGCGGCAAGGAGGAGTGAACTACTCACAGATTTTCTGCAGGGTTGCTTGCTCTGCAAAATACAGCTGCTGCAATACTTAAATTCTTGTATGCTTCACCATATTCCTGCTAATAATCAACAGTAAAAAATTTGTTGCAAAGTTAAAAATTGATTAGACGTTGCATTTCTAGGCACGTGTCTTTTCAATTCATTTACTTTACTGTTGAAGAGTGCTGGAGTAAGGTACGTGCGCATTGCATTTTGATTAGGACTCACTTCTTGGTTGATATTTTATCGCTTTGAGTGAACCTTGTTTGTTTATATCTTACACTTGCACAAAATCGATTTTAAGGGCATACCAATAAATAAGATAAGGTGGGGATTTCATCACCCCTTCCTTAGCCAAAAACCACCATCCCAGCACTCACAATCCCAAGCTTTATAATAAAATCTGATAGACGTTGGCCCTAGGGACATCCGGACTCAGTAGGAGATCGGCTGAAGTTGGGAATTGATTTTGATTCATACTCCAGTGAAATCAGTGTCTAAGGCTGGGGATTAAGAGGTTAAGCCTCGAAGATACCGTGGTTTGGCGTAATTAAGGCCCGTTGCTTACGCACGGATACCTCCCACCGTATTTTGCCCCTACCTGGCTGATTAGCTGTGGTCTGATTCAAGCAACAACCTTCTTCAGTTCATCGAACAGTTAGGAGTCGTCTAGGTCCAGGAACCCTAGATAGCTTGGATTGATTTTTCTTTATTGTTTGTTATATTCATTTTTTCTTTTCGCTGGTGTGATCGGTGCACGTTGTTTGTGACTGTATATGCGAGAGTGGTATCGGGATTCAAATTCTGCAAGACTTGTTAGACTTTCTACACTTGCACATACACAACCACTTGACATTATGGAAAACAACATTTCGCTTCAAGATAGATTCTACCCGATTCGCACTTCGCTTCCATCATGCATTCTTCTCCCTGAACCCAATGGAAATCACTTTGAGCTGAAACCACAATTCATCAATACACTTCCCCGATTTCATGGTCTAGAGTCTGAGGACGCGTACTTCTTCATTCGAGAGTTTGAGGAAGTATGTGTAATGATGAGAATTTCCCAATTGACCGAGGATGCTGTTAGGTTAAGGTTCATACCATTTGCACTGAAGGATTTAGCTAAGAAATGGCTTTACAATCTTCCCGCCAATTCGATATCTTCATGGGGTGATTTTGTAACAGTCTTTCTTAAGAATTTTATCCCATCCACAAGACAGCCCTCATGAGAAAAAACATAATGCAATTCAAGCAGGAACCAAATGAACCCTTCTAGAAGTATCTTGAACGCTTTAAAGACCTTCTAGCCCAATGTCCTCATCACGGCATAGAGAAATGGCGTCAATGCCAGATTATCTATGACGGTCTAGATTACCAAATGAAAACACTCCTTGAATCCATGTGCCAAGGGGAATTTTTAAAGAAAGATGAGCACCAGGGGTGGGATCTCTTTGAAGCCCTAGCTGAGAAAACCATTCAGTGGGAGTCATGTCCAGATAAACCCACTCCCACTACTTCCAGAACCGGGATGCACTCGATAGAATCCTCCATAGCAGCTGAAGCAAAAATCACACAATTAATGAAGAGGATAGAACTGCTTGAGTCAAGGGAAAATTCTGTTGTCAATCAGGTCAACCCAACACCTGTGGTCAAACCGGGTTGTGCCTACTGTCATGATCTCAACCATGTCTTTGAGGAGTGTCCCTTATATCAGTCTCAGTCTTATCAGGAGAACACGAATGCAGCGTTTACCAGACCCTATCACAATCCATACTCCAACACATATAATCCGAGATGGCGAAACCATCCAAATTTTTCGTGGAGTCAGTCTGGTCCTGAGCAACATAGGCCACCATTGCCACATCCTTATAATGCTCAGTCTCACCCACCCAGCTTCAATCGAAATTCACCGTATTTTCATCCAAATCAAAGTCCACCACAATCACAATCTTACCAGAACCTACCACACTACCATCACAATTCCAGTCTCCATACCATCAACATCCACCCCAGAATGATTCAGAAATATCAGAGTTGAAGAAAATGTTAGAAACCTTTGCAAAGGACTATCGTCAGGAGATGAATAAAGTACAGGTCCAGATTGGGCAATTGGCTAATTCTGTGAATGAAAGACAAAAAGGAATGTTACCAAGCCAGCCATTGCCAAATCCCAAACATCACTTCCCTTTGCATGAAGTGGAAGACACGGGCCCCAGTCAATGCCATGCTATTCATACCCTAAGATCTGGAAAATAGGTAGATAATAAGGTTTCTGATCAATCATCCCATCCAGCACCAAAGCCAACACCTCCAATCCAAATGCAACCAACTTCTGACAACCCATCTTCTAGTTCAGAGCCATCCACTTCAAAAGCCAAGGGTAAAAAAAAGGAAGATGAGCAACCTTATAAGCCTAGTGTACCATTTCCAAATAGGCTTACGAATCACAAGATAGATGCTCATATGGAGAAAATAAGAGAAATATTTAATAAGGTCCAAATCAATATCTCTCTTCTTGATGCAATCCAACAAGTGCCATCATATGCGAAATTCTTAAAGGAAATGTGCACCAAGACGAGAAAACACAAGTCCCTAAAAAAGTCTTCCTAGCATCCAACATCAATGAGTTGCTCACTGGGTCAATTCCGGAGAAATACAAGGACCCAGGGAGCCCGACCATCACTTGCATCATAGGAAAGACTACCATCAATAGGGCACTTCTTGATTTAGGGGCCAGCATCAATCTCCTACCTTTTTCTGTGTACCAACAATTAGGGTTAGGTGATCTCCGCCTTACCCAAATGACAATACAATTGGCTGATCGCTCTGTCAAGAAACCTAAGGGGAAGTTCACGATGTCCTTGTCAGAGTTGGGGAGTTCATTTACCCTGTGGATTTTGTAATTCTTGAGACACAACCTGTGTCTAACACTAATCATAGGGCTCAAACTCCTGTCATTTTGGGACGACCATTCCTGGCCACAGCAAATGCCATCATCAATTGCCGGAATGGATCAATGAGGATAACCTTTGGTAACATGACTCGTGAAGTGAATGTCTTCCACACACAACCTCGTAAAACAAAAGATCAAACATTCGAGGTCAGCTTTGTTAGAGACAATTGGAGGAAGAAAGTGAAGATTCAAAAGATGAGTCACAACTTTGTGATTCTCTTGAAATAGGAAATCCTGTTATCCGAGTACCCTTTCAAAAGGGGAAAGTTGATTTGGATATTTTCACTTTCAGGGAGCCAACTGTGAACGTATCCCAAGAGGATACAATTCAAGAACCTCCAATTGATATATCATTTGAAGACCTCTTCGCTGACGAAATCATGTGCCTGGATGAGTCAACTCGGGGACGGTTAACTGATTGTACACTTTTGAAGGAAAATGTTGACCTGAGTTTTGAAGAGTTGTATGGAGAGGAGCTGGAATTTCTTGACATTGGAAGTAAAGAAATTCAAAGAGAAAAAAGTGGTGATGAAGAACTCTTTAGGGAACATTGTGGTGAAATGCGAATGAATAACAATGAGAAATTGAAGCTGGAGATGCCTAGGGCTAAGAAAGCAATAGAACTCGTTTCCTAACCAAGCTCGTGCAAACAAACACACTGGAACGATGGGAACGGGCCAGGGGAAAAGACCAAAAGAACAGCCTAGGCAAGGGATACACTTGTAAATATTTTCTGTAAATAATTTTTTGTACACTTTTCGTAAATAATAAATAATTAAAAAAAAAAAAAAGAAAAAGAAATAAATAATAAATGAGGGACTTTTGTGCTTAAAAGAGTTTCCCCATTTTCAAAATTCAAAATCCTTTTCAAAATTCAAAATTCCTAGGTCTACATCTCTTCCCTAGGGTCAAACTCATTTTCAAAATTCCAAGTCCCTAGGGTAAATTCACTTTTAACCTTGGGATAAAAGTGGGATTCTCAAATTTTTTCCCTTCTATAAATAGTCTCTCTACCCTACCTCTCCTCCCTCAAACGAAAATCAACCTCAGATCTGAAACCCCTCTCAAAGCGCCGCCTCACCAAATTTTTCCTTCCCCAGAGCTCTCTGTCCTGCTGCGTTCCCGCGACCACAGCCGCAGATCCGCGGCATTCCTGAAGCCTCCAGAGCAGCGCCAAGTTCTTCACCGATCGATTTCTTCCCCTGGTGGCTGATCTGCTGTCATATCTTCCCGAACCCATCTCCTGTGCCCTCTGCACAACCGATTTTGAATTCCCCCACAAACTCCGGGGGCGGTTTGATCTTTCATCTCTTGATCCATTGCTTTAATTTACACTATTACACATGGCCCCAAATCTGTTTGTGGAAAATGATTTTTCAAAAATTCTGAATGATCATGCTGGGTATGGACACATATTTGTTGATCAATTACATGCATGGGATTGGTATTCTCTGGTATACGATAACAGTGAAAATGATGCATATTACTGTCCTGACTTAGTCACTACATTTTATAATGCACTCGATCATGCATCTGTTAGTTATGAGACGTACCAATTCATAGTCCATATGCCGTTAGGTGACATCTTTATCACAGTTCCTCTCATTGAGGAAATTACTAATGTTCCAAGTCACCCCAGCATAGCGACCCCTTGCCACTGATAGACTACATGACAATCATGGGGGCTCGCTGCACAGAGCAAGACCGTGGGCTAAAGGCTAGCACCACGTTTAGAAATGTGAACTGCGTTGGACGCTGGATCCAACGCAATATCTTAGGGATAGACCACACCACATCCTTTAACAGACCGGTGTTGCAAATAATACATGATTTGATGACTCGGCAACACACTGTCTGTTTAAATAAGACCATCTTCCATGCGATCATAGCCAATTCCTCCCGCACTAGGGGTGCCAAACACTCCCATCCCATCTTGATTACACGTCTGTGTAGGACTTTCCTACCAGACGATGTCTTTGATTCCTTTGACCGAGTGTTTGTCACACCAGAGAGACCTACCAGTTCATATAACAGTTGCTTGCACGCGGTTTGGACTCCCAGTGTCCAACCCGAAGATATACCGGTAGAGTCCTCTTCTGAGGAAAGTTTTGAGGAAGAAGATGAGCCTGAGTTTTGGCGGCAGGATCCCCCAAATGATTCACGTGCCTTCATGTCCACCATCTGAAAGGGCATGAAGAAGATTTTCAAGGGACAAGTGAGACTTAGGAAGAAGGTAGAGGAGCAATCCTCTAAGTTGGATAATATCGAGGGTGCGCTGAGACGATCACAGTCGGCTGGACCTAGCACCACCGCTGGTCCAAAATGACAGAGGGAGTGATTTCATACCTTTTACCTATTTCATGCATCTTTTTATCTTGCATACATTGAGGACAATGCATGAGATAGGTATGGGGGGTAGATTCTAACTTAGGATTTTCATTTTCTTTTTAGGACTTTTTATTTTCTAGGATTTTCATTTTCTTTTTAGGTTTTTATTTTCTTTTAAATTTTACCTTTCTTTATAGATTTTCTATTTTCTTTTAGATTTTACATTTTAGAAAAAAATAAAAAAAATTATATAAAAAAAATAGGGAATTTTTGATCCATGTTTAAAGAATCAAACTTGACTTTAGGGATTAAGGAAGCTCTTAATTATGATTTCTAATTATAAGTCGAAAAGAGGAGTTTTGTTGGATTTTTAGGTTAAGTAATAAAGGATAAGAAAGATTACTAGATTTTAATTCTTTCTTTAGGATATATACATTAAACATATTGAAGGATTAATCAAAGACTTTGTTACTTTATTTACATATATATATAATAAAAAAATAGAAAAAGAAAAAAAGAAAAAATGTGTATATAAATAAATAATAAATACTTAGCCACTAATTAAGCTGGTTAGTCGTGCCTCAAGAAGCATTGCCAATCACGCCTAAAGGTGGTTAAGTCTTTAAATTCCTTCGTGGCCTAGTTTACTCGAGACCTCAAACCCGGGATGTTTTCTCATCTGGTGCCCTAGGACCATCTGGTTTGGGAGTCATCGGTTAGAGGCTCGTTACAAGGGTAAATTAGAAAGCCTAAGGAAGTTAAGGAAATGTAAATAAATAAATATTGTAAATATAAATAATAAAAAAAATGTGTTATATATATTAGTAAATAAATGAACTTAGTCTAAGAAAGATCCTTCATATTTATAGATGTATATATCCTAGGATTGATGCAAAATCCGGTTTTTGATCTTTACCCTAAAAACTTAACCTAAATTGAAAACAAAACTCTAAATAGACACTTATAAGAGGAATGACTAGTTTAGGGTAACCTGAAACCTATAACTCAAGTTAGAATTTTTAAAACATGGATCAGAAATTTCACTAACACTTTTCCTTTTTCTTTATGGATTTTGTGGGTGCAATCCGCTGAAAACCCTCAGGAGACAACACTCCTCCTCTAGGGTAACCTAGAGGTTTAACGGCTTGTTGCACGTGCTCAGTGCAATCGTGTCACCTACGAAAGTGGTGTAATAATCTAGTTAGGTTTTTTCTTTTTCTTTCTTTTTTGCTGGGGACGAGCAAAAGCTAGGTATGGGGGTGTGATTATTATTCATTTTTGCATATTTTGCCACATCCATACCATGCATATCATAAATAAAAATGTGATTTTTAATCTTTTTCTCTCTATTTTTGCAGATCCATATTTTAATGGAGAAGAGGCCCATAATCCCTTTAATTATCAAGAATTAAAGGAGAATTAATCAAAGCCCAAATGAGAGCCCAAGGGTTGAGCCCAGGACCTGGAGACATCCACGCGCCAGCTCAGAAATTCCAGAAGGTCCACGTGGCTAACAACCTACGAGAAATCCGCAACAGAAATCTCGGCCTCAACGGCCAAGATTCTGCCGCAGAAATGCGGCTCTAGCCCGGTTCTGCGGCAGTTATAAGGCCGTTGAGCCCGAGATTCTCTCCAGCTGTCTGATTCTGGAGCCTTCTTCTCTGAGTCTATAAATACCACCAGGGCCAGCGAAAGAAGAGAGGGAGATTAGAGGATAGAGCTTGTATTTTGTAGGTTTTTCTCTAGGATTTTTATTGCTCTAGTTCTTCTTCTTCCTCCTAGAAATTTTGTGGGAGAGAGATTGAGAGAGAGAGAAAGCTTGTGTAAACCAAGTGTGACAACTTGTGAAGCAAGGATTATCCAATCTCCTTTCTCTATTTGAGCAATTTCTAGTACTTTACTTGCATTCTTTCATTCAAGCTTTACTTTCCTTGCACTTTTATTCATGAATTGCTTTCTTTTCTTGTAATGACTAGTAGCTAACTTCTTCTAACATGACTAGCTGACCACTAACATTGCTAACTTCTAACTCTTGGGTGATTGCTAATTTTTCATCTTGCAATTGTTGAGTCTTTTTCATCCCCGATGGGTTACTTTCATGCTTGGCAAGCTCTTGTTGTAATTCCATATGATTCATGTGTGCCTCATTTAGAGCCTTGTCTTTAGAACAAGTGCCTTGATGGAACATGGAGATGGATCACCAAACATATGCTATTTGTTGTACAACTTCATTACTTCAATGCTAACTTGTTTGTATTTACCTTGAATGACTAATGAATGTTGTATCTTCTTCCTTAGCATCCCTTGAGTGTCACTCCTCGAGTCCACATTGAAATTCTATCTTGAGAGCCGATGAAATCAATGAGGCTACAAGACAAGTCCAAGAAGATCACCCATCAATCAAATGGGAAGTAACTAGACCAACACGCAAGACATATATATGCAGATGAATCAACATGAGGCAAGCATCACCATAACGGAGTCTAGTAAGTTAGCAATTTAGAAAGGTAGCTAGTCATGATTTTTCACATCTTAAAGTCTTTTACAAAGTTCTCCTTCTTTAGTTTTCTTTCTAAAGCAAATCTTGTTTTCTAATTCTTTTCATTTTCTTTCCATCATGCACAAATTCACAAATTCTTTTATCTCTTTTTTCATTTCTTTTTCATTCTTTTAAAAACAAAGAAGAACCTTCGTTTTCCATCTTCAATACAAAATCGTAACGCTTCCATTGCAAGCTCTCCCTGAGAATCGACTCGTATAGCCTATGCTATTACGATGATTTGGAAAGAGTACATCAATCATTATAAATACATTTCGGAGTAAGTAAGCACTACAAGGTTGTCTCTAAACCTTCTCTCTTTTGTTGAATATCTGTGTGCGAATTCTACACTCCCACTACACTCCTCTTTCCTTATCAGTAGTGGTTCTAGCAATCCGCTGATACCCTTTGCTCTGTCTTGTCTTGTTGGCACACAAGACAAGTCTTCACATATGCCTTAACATCATCCCTCATGCAAGGCCAATATAATTCTCTTCTGTGAGAGCTGAGGTACGGTGCACACCTGAATGTCCCCCCACTAGGAGTCATGGCACTCCTTGAGAAGCTCCCTCCCTTTAGGTTCCCGAATAGCGGCACGTACAACCGCCTCCCCTTCGTATAAAGCAGATCTCCTTCTAGTCAGAACCTCTGAGTCTTGACCTCCTTAGCATACTACATCATGTTCTTGGCTGTAGGGTCTTGAGCCAAGCCATCTTTGATGCGGTCAAGTAAGGGACTCTGAGGATGACTCAGCATAGCGACAAACTCAGCCTTTCGACTCAGTGCATCTGCTACTAGATTGATTCTTCCTGGCTTGTACTCGAGCAAATAATCGAACTCGGCTAGGAAGTCTTGCTATCGCGGCTGCTAGGGAGACAACTTCTTTTGGGTCTGGAAGTAGCTGGTGGCCACATTGTCCGTCTTCACCATGAACCTCGAGCCAAGTAGATAGTGTCTCCATACTCAAAGACAGTGAACCACAGCTGTCATCTCCTTCTCTTATACGATATATCGCCTTTCGGTATCATTGAGCTTCCGACTCTCATAGGCTACAGGTGTCCTTCCTGCATTAACACCCCTCCAATCGCGAAGTCACTCGCGTCAGTGTGCACTTCATATGGTTTGCTGAAGTTCGGTAGTGCGAGAACTGGCTCTTTTGTCACAGCTCTCTTCAAGGTCTCGAACGTCCCCTGACACTTCAAACTCCAATCCCAAGCCCGATTCTTCTTCAGCAAGTCGGTGAGTTGATCAGCCATCGTCGAATAGCTCTTGATGAACCTCCGATAGTAGTTTACCAGGCCAAGGAAAGATCGCAGTTTCGTCACCTTGGTGGGAGGTTCCCACTCTAATATAGCTGGATCTTAGCTCGATCCATCCGATCTTGCCTCCTCCAATGATGTGACCGAGAAACATCACTTCCTCCTGTGCGAACGAGCACTTCTCCTTCTTCACATAAAGCTCGTTGCTTCTGAGGGCCTGGAACACTTGCCTCAAGTGCTCTACATGCTCGTCCATGGTCTGGCTATAGACCATAATATTATCTAGGTAGACCACCACAAAATGGTCCAAGAAGGGCTCCAACACTTTATTCATCAGAGTGCAGAAGCTGGCCGGTGCATTAGTGAGCCAAATGGCATAACTAGGAACTCGTACTATCCGTACCTGATCACGCACGTGGTCTTTGATTCATCTCCTTCCGCAATCCGTAGTTGATAATACCCCGAGCGTAAGTCAAGCTTGGTAAAGTATCTTGCTTGACCCAACCTGTCGAACAAGTCCGCTATCAGAGGAATAGGGTACTTTTTTTTACCGTGATCTTGTTTAGCGCTCGGTAGTAGATGCAAAGCCGCAACGAACCATCATGCTTCTTCTGGAAGAGCACTGGTGCACCATAGGGAGCCTTTGATGGACGAATATATCCGGCATCTGATTGTTATACATATTTGCATATTTTACCGCTTCCATACCATGCAATTGTCAATAAAAATATGATTTTTGATCATCTTCTCTCTATTTTTGCAGTCAGGTCCACATTTGAAATGAGAAAAGCCCAAAGTCTCTTTAATTAGCAATAATTAAAAGAGATTAATTCAAAAGCCCAAAAGAGAGCCCAAGTTTGAGCCCAGGATCTAGAGAATTCTACGCGCCAACTCACACTTCCAGAGGTCCACGTGGCTAACAAACTTGTAGTAACTTCACAACAGAAGCTGTTGGCCAACGGACTTGAAACGGCCGCAAGTTGCCGCGCCTATGCGGCAGATCTGGGGCCGTTGAGCCCCAGATTCTGCCAGCTGTCTCATCTTCTGGAGCCTTCTCTCTGAGGCTATAAATACTGCACCAGGGTCTTTGCACAAACGTGGAAGGAGAGAGGAAGAGAGGAGAGAATATGGTAGATATTGTATTTTGATTTTTCTCTAGGTTTTACTTCTCTTAGTCTTCTTCCTCCCTAGAAATTCTGCAAAAGAGAGTTGTAAGAGAGAGAAAGCTTGTGTACACCAAGGAGTGACAACTTGTGAAGCATGGATTCATCCATTCTCTTCTTCTCTACTTGAGCATTTTCTAGTATTACTTGCTTTCTTTAATTCTACCTTTACTTTACTTGCAATTTAATTCATGCTTTGCTTTTCTTTTATTGTAATGGCTAGTAGCTAATTCTTCTCATGTCTAGCTAACCACTAACCTTGCTAACTACTAACTCATGGGTGATTGCTATCTTTAATCTTGCAAGTTATATGGTCTTCTCTTCTCCGATGGGTTACTTTCATTGCTTGGCAAGTTTTTGTTGTAATTCCATATGACTCATGTGTGCCTCATTTAGAGCCTTGTCTTTAGAACAAGTGCCTTGATGGAACATGGAGATGGATCACCAAACATATGCTATTTGTTGTACAACTTCTTTACTTCAATTAATGAATGTTGTATCTTCTTCCTTAGCATCCCTTGAGTGTCGCTCTTTTGATTCCATTATTGAAAGTCTATCTTGTAGGCCGATGACATCTATGAGTCTACAAGACAAGTCCAAGAGTGATCACCCGTCATCCAAGTGGGAAAGTAATTAGACCAACACGCAAGACAAATCTTTGCCGATGAATCAACATGAGGCACACATTCACCATCACGGAGTTTAGTAAGTTTTTAGCAAGGTAGTATGGTTAGCTAGTCATGGTTTTCTCCATCTTCAAATCTTTTACAATTTTTCTTTTCTTTTTAGTGTTAATCCAAAAGCCAATCTTGTTTTGATTTCTTTTCATTTTCCATCATGAACAAATCCACCAATTCTTTTACTTCTTTTTCCAATTCATTTTTTATTCTTTTAAGACAAAGAAGAATCTTCGTTTTCTTTCTTCACAACGAACCGTAACGCTTCCATCGCAAGCTCTCCCTGAGAATCGACTCGGTATAGCCCATGCTATAACGAAGATAGGAAAGAGTACATTAATCATTTGGAATACATTTGTGGAGTGATCAAAGCACTTGAGGTTGAATCTAAACCTTATCTCTTTTTATTGAATATATTTTGTGTGCAAATTATACTCCACAATACAACACCTTTCCCGCTCAAACAAAATTTTGGCGCCGTTGCCGGGGAGAGCAACGGTTTTTGGTTTAAAGTGAAGAACTAAACGAATCTTCTTCTCTGTTGAAGGTTACAGGTTGAAGAAAAAGGAAACTTTGCATTGCAGTGACATATAAGTGGACCTGGGCCTCTGCTCTAGAAAGCAGAGACCAGGATCCCTCAGCTTTGCCGCAGAATCTCAGCCCTGGCCGCAGATTTGCGGCAATCCTGAGTTGACTACTGACCAAATTTCTGCAGGGCTTCTGGTTCTGCAAAATACATCTGCTGCAGTACTTAATTTTCTGTATGCTTTACCCTATTCCTGCTAATAATCAACAGTAAAAAATTTGTTGCAAAGTTAAAAAAATTGTTTAGACATTTGCATCTCTAGGCACGTGTCTTTTAATTCCTTTACTTTTACTATTGAAGAGTGCTGGAGGCAAGGTACGTACGCATTGCATATTGACTAGGACTCACTCTTTGTTTGATTTAAATACGCTTTGAGTGAACCTTATTTGTTTATATCATACACTTGCACAAATCAATTCTAAGGGCATAACCCATAAATAAGATAATGTGGGGATTTTATCACCCTTTCCTTAGCCCAAAAACCACAATCCTAGCACTCACAATCCTAAGCTTCTAAATAAAATTTGCTAGACGTTGGCCCTAGGGACATCTCGGACTCACTTAGGAGATTATCCTAAGGGGGAAAAGTGTTGGAAATTGACTTTTGTAAAATCAGTGTCTAGGAAAGGGATTGAGGGCCGAAAGCCCGAAGGTTGCTGGTTACTTAATTAAGGAACGTCTCTGACGGAAAACCTCCCACCAACCTTGCCCTTCCCTGGCTGATTAGCTTATAGTCAAAGTCTACACTAAACCTCCTGTGGACGATCTAATCAGTTAGGAGTCGTCTAGGTCCAGGAATCCTAGAAGCTTGGATTGATTTTTCTTTTTAATTGTTTGTTATTTTCTCTTTTTCGCTGGTGTGATCGGTGCACGTTGTTTGTAATTGTATATGCGAGAGTGGTTTCGTGATCCAAATTCTGCAAGACTTGTTAGACTTTCTACACTTGCACTTACACAACCACTTGACATTATGGAAAACAACGTCTCACTTCAAGATCGATTTTATCCGATTCGCACCTCCCTTCCATCTTGCATTCTTCTCCCCGAATCTAATGGAAATCACTTTGAGCTGAAACCGCAATTCATTAATACACTTCCCCGATTCCATGATCTTGAGTCTGAGGACGCGTACCTCTTTATTCGTGAGTTTGAAGAGGTATGCCAAATGATGAGAATTTCCCAACTGACCGAGGATGCTGTTAGGTTACGGTTCATACCGTTTGCACTTAAGGATTTAGCTAAGAAATGGCTTTACAATCTTCCCATCAGTTCCATATCTTCTTGGGATGATTTTGTTAAAGTCTTTCTTAATAAATTCTATCCTATCCACAAAACAGCCCTCATGAGAAAGAATATAATGCAATTCAAGCAGGAACCTAATGAACCTTTCTGGAAGTATCTTGAGCGTTTCAAAGACCTTCTAGCCTTATGTCCTCATCACGGCATAGAGAAATGGCGTCTGTGCCAGATTATCTATGACGGTCTAGATTACCAAACGAAAACCCTCCTTGAATCCATGTGCCAAGGGGAATTTTTGAAGAAAGATGAGCATCAGGGGTGGGATCTCTTTGAAACTCTAGCTGAGAAAACCATTCAGTGGGAGTCATGTCTTGATAAATCCACTCCCACCACTTCCAGAACTGGTATGCACTCCATAGAATCCTCTATAGCCGCAGAAGTCAAGATCACACAATTGATGAAGAGGATAGAACTGCTTGAGTCAAAGGGAAATTCTGTTGTCAATCAGGTCAACCCATTACCTGTCATCAAACCGGGTTGCACCTACTGTCATGACCTTAACCATGTCTTTGAGGAGTGTCCTTTGTATCAGCCCCAATCTTATCAGGAGAACATGAATGCAGCTTTTACCAGACCCCCATACTCCAACACATACAATTCGGGATGGCAGAACCATCCAAATTTTTCATGGAGTCAGTCTGGTCCTGAGCATCATAGACCACCACTTCCACATCCATATAATGCTCAGTCTCACCCATCCAGTTTCAATCGTAATGCACCAAATTTCGTCCATCTCAAGGTCCACCACAATCACAATCTTATCCAAACCCCCAACACTACCAATCCTAATCTCCACATCATCAACATCCACCCCAGAACAATTCAGATGATAAAATATCAGAGTTGATGAAAATGATAGAATCCTTAACTAAGACCCAAGCTTCAATGATGAACCATCATCAACAGGATATGGATAGAATTCAGGTCCAATTAGGGCAATTGGCTAATGAGAGACAAAAGGTATGCTTCCAAGCCAGCCAGTGCCAAATCCCAAACATCACTTCCCTTTGAATGACGTGGAAGATTCAGGACCCAGTCAATGTCATGCTATTCATACCCTGAGATCTGGTAAACAAGTTGATAATAAGGTTTCTAGTCAATCATCTCATCCAGCACCAAAGCCAACACCTCCTGTCCCAATGCAACCAACTTCTGACAAACCATCTTCTAGTACAGAGCCATCCACTTCAAAAGCCAAAGGTAAAGAAAAGGTAGATGAGCAACCCTATAAGCCTGTTGTACCATTTCCAAATAGGCTTAAGAATCCCAAGACAAATGCTAACATGGAGAAGATAAAAGAAATGTTCAATAAGGTCCAAATCAATGTCCCTCTTCTTGATGCCATACAACAAGTGCCATCATATGCTAAATTCTTAAAGGAAATGTGCACCAAGAAGAGGAAAACACAAGTCCCTAAAAAAGTCTTCCTAGCATCATCCATCAACAAGCTGCTCAATGGTCCAATTCCTGTTAAATACAAAGACCCAGGGAGCCCCACCATTTCATGCATCATAGGACAGATTACCATTAATAGGGCACTTCTTGATTTGGGGGCCAGCATCAATCTCCTGCCTTTCTCTGTGTACCAACAATTAGGGTTAGGTGATCTCCGTCCTACCCAAATGACTATCCAATTGGCTGATCGCTCTGTCACTAGACCCCAGGGGGAAATTCACGATGTCCTTGTCAAAGTTGGGGAATTCATTTATCCTGTTGACTTTGTAGTCCTTGAAACAAAACCTGTGTCAAATTTCAATCAAAGGGCTCAAATTCCTATCATTTTGGGACGACCATTCCTGGCTACTGCAAATGCCATCATTAATTGCCGGAATGGATCAATGAGGTTAACCTTTGGTAACATGACTCATGAACACAATGTCTTCCACACACAACCTCGTAAAATAAAAGATCAAACATTTGAGGTTAGCTTCATTAGTAACAATTGTGAGGAAGAAGGTGAAGATCCAAAAGATGAGTCACAATCTGGTGATTCTCTTATCCGAGTACCCTTTCAAAAGGGGAAAGTTGATTTGGATATTTTAACTTTCACAGAGCCAACTCTGACTGTATCTGAACCTCCGATTGATATATCCTTTGAAGACCTGTTTGCTGATGAGATCATGTGTCTAGATGAGTCCACTCGGGGTAGGTTAGCTGATTGTACACTTTTGAAAGAGGATGTTGACATGAGTTTCGAAGAATTATTTGGAGATGAGCTTGAATTTCTGAATAATGGACAAAAAGATGTGCTGAATAAAAAAGGTGGTGAGGAGGAATTCTTGAGTGAACAAAATGGTGAGATATGGATGGACAACAATGAATTGAAACTGGAAATGCCGAGGGTTAAGAATATAATGCGACAGTTTCCCAATTAAACCCGCGAAAGAGAACACACTGGAATGACGGAAACGGGCCAGAGGGAAACGGCCAAAAGATAACCCAGGCAGTGAACCCACTTGTACATAATCTTTGTAAATATTTTTTCTTTCTTTTTATAATTTTGTAAATAAATAATAATAATAAAAATAATAAAAAAAAAGATGAGGGATTTCTAACAAGAGTTCCACCAAATTTGCAGTTCCTAGGTTTCTTCAAAACTCCTTCTTTCAAAAATTCCAAAGTCCTAGGTCACTACAACTTCCCAAGAGTCAAACTCTCTTTTCAAAACTACAAATTCCAAAGTTGGTAAAATTCCTTTTGACCTAGGGATAGAAGTGGAAATCTCTTGGTTTTTCCCTCCTATAAATACTTACTCTGCCCGACCCTTCTCCCTCACAAGAAAAAATCATCTCAAATCTACAACTCTCTTCCAGAGCGCCGCACTCTGCAACTTTTCCTCTCCTCAGCTCTCTTTGTTTTGCCGCATTCCTGCGACTTTTGCCGAGATTCTGCGGCTTTTCTGAAGCTTCCTGGGTGCCGTCAAGTTCTGCACCAGTCGATCTCACGCACTTCCAGCCGATCTGGTGCTACATCTTCATTCAGACTCTCCTGTACCCACTGCAGAGATCGAACTTTTTTCCCCCACGAATTCCGGGGGCGGTTCGAATTCAGATCTCTTCTTTTTATTGCTTTGTTTTTAATTCATATCATGGCACCATCTATTTTCATTGAGAGAGACTTTGAAAAATATTGAGTGATGCAAATGGATATGGGTATGTGTTTCTAGAGAGAATTAGGGCTTGGAATTGGTATACGTTAGTGTATGACAACTCTGAGACTGATGCCTTTTATTGTCCCGAATTGGTGACAATGTTTTACACTCACATTGACCAAGCATCGATTGATCCACAAACGTATCAGTTTACTGTACACATGCCCACAGGAGACTTACTTGTCACGTTTCCTCTTCTTGAGGAAGTCACTACTGTCCTAACCATCACACAACACAGCGAGCCTCTCCCATTGATTGAGTATATGACTGTTATGGGGGCTCGTTGTACTGAGCAGGATCGTGGGCTGAAGGCTAGCACCACGTTTAGAAATATTCACTGCGTTGGACGTTGGATCCAACGCAACATTTTAGGGCTAGACCACACCTCCACATTTAACAGACCTGTGTTGCAAATTATACATGATTTAATGACTCGTCAACACACAGTTTGTTTGAATAAGGTCATCTTCCACGCACTCATAGCCAATTCCTCACGCACTAGGGGTGCCAAATACTCCCATCCTATCTTGATTACACGTCTATGTAGGACTTTCCTACTAGACGATGTCTTTGATTCATTCGACCGAGTGTTTGTTGCACCTGAGAGACCTACCAGTTCGTATAATAGTTGTTTGCACGCGGTCTGGACTCCTACTGTCCAGCCCGAGGATGTACCGGTGAGTCCTCCTCTGAGGAGAGTCTTGAGGAAGAAGATGAACCTGAGTTTTGGAGGCATGATCTCCCAGCAGAGTCACGAGCTTTCATGTCTTCCATCTGGAAGGGCATGAAGAAAATCTTTAGGGGATAAGTGAGGCTGAGGAAGAAGGTAGAGGAGCAATCCTCTCGGTTAGATAGTATGGAGGCAGCGTTGAGGAGATCACAGTCGGCTGGACCTAGCACCACTGCGGGTCCAAAGCGACGGAGGGAGTAGTGTTGTACCTTTTACCTATTTCATGCATCTTTTTATCTTGCATATATTGGGGACAATGCATGAGATAGGTATGGGGGGTAGCTTCTAACATAGGATTTTTCATTTTCTTTTTAGGTCTTTTTATTTTTAGGATTTTTCATTTTCTTTTTAGGTCTTTTATTTTCTTTTAGATTTTACCTTTCTTATAGATTTTCTACTTTCTTTTAGATTTTACTTTTTCTTTTAGAAAAAAAATAAAATAAAAAAAGGAAATTCTTGATCCATGTTTAAAGAATCAAACTTGAAATTTAGGGATTAAGGAAGCTCTTAACTAAGATTTCTAATTATAAGTTGAAAAGAGGAGTTTAGTTGGATTTTTAGGTTAAGTAATAAAGGTTAAGAAAAATTACTAGATTTTAATTCTTTCTTTAGGATATATACATTAAACATATTGAAGGATTAATCAAAGACTTTGTGACTTTATTTACATATATATATAGTAAAATATATATATATATATAGAAAAAAATTGTATATAAATAAATAATAAATACTTAGCCACTGATTAAGCTGGTTAGTCGTGCCTCAAGAAGTATTGCCGATCACGCCTAAAGGTGGTTAAGTCCTTAAATTCCTTCGTGGCCTAGTTTACTTGAGTCATCAAACCCGAGGGATGTTTTCTCATCTGGTGCCCTAAGACCGTCTGGTTTGGGAGTCATCGGTAAGAGACTCGTTACAAGGGTAAACTAGAAAGCCTAAGGATGCTAAGGAATGTAAATAAATAAACATTGTATATATAAATAAAAAAAAGGAAAGAAAAAAAATATATAATATATAAGTAAATAAATGAACTTAGTCTAAGAAAGATCCTTCATATTTATAGATGTATATATCCTAGGATTGATGCAAAATCCGGTTTTGATCTTTCCCTAAAATCTTAACCTAAGTTGAAAACAAAACTCCAAATAGACGCTTATAAGAGGAATGACAAGTTTAGGGTAACCTGAAACCTAAAGCTCAAGTTAGAATCTTTAAAACATGAATCAAAATTTCACTAACCCTTTTTATTTTTCTTTATGGATTTTGTGGGTGTAATCCGCTGAAAACCCTTAGGAGACAACACTCCTCCTCTAGGGTAACCTAGAGGTTTAACGGCTTGTTGCACGTGCTCAGTGCAATCGTGTCACCTACGAAAGCGGTGTAATAAACTAGTTAAGATTTTCTTTTTCTTTCTTTTTTGCTCGAGGACGAGCAAAAGCTAGGTATGGGGTGTGATTGTTATACATATTTGCATATTTTACCGCTTCCATACCATGCAAATTGTCAATAAAAATATGATTTTTGATCATCTTCTCTCTATTTTTGCAGGTCCACATCTGAAATGAGAAAAAGCCCAAAATCTCTTTAATTAGCAATAATTAAAAGAGATTAATTCAAAAGCCCAAAAGAGAGCCCAAGTTTGAGCCCAGGATCTAGAGAATTCTACGCGCCAACTCACACTTCCAGAAGGTCCATGTGGCTAACAAACTTGTAACAACTTCACAACAGAAAGCTGTTGGCCAACGGACTTGAAACGGCCGCAAGTTGCCGCGCCTATGCGGCAGATCTGGGGCCGTTGAGCCCCAGATTCTGCCAGCTGTCTCATCTTCTGGAGCCTTCTCTCTGAGGCTATAAATACTGCACCAGGGCCTTTGCACAAACGTGGAAGGAGAGAGGAAGAGAGGAGAGAATAGGGTAGATATTGTATTTTGATTTTTCTCTAGGTTTTACTTCTCTTAGTCTTCTTCCTCCCTAGAAATTCTGCAAAAGAGAGTTGTAAGAGAGAGAAAGCTTGTGTACACCAAGGAGTGACAACTTGTGAAGCAAGGATTCATCCATCTCTTCTTCTCTACTTGAGCATTTTCTAGTATTACTTGCTTTCTTTAATTCTACCTTTACTTTACTTGCAATTTAATTCATGCTTTGCTTTTCTTTTATTGTAATGGCTAGTAGCTAATTCTTCTCATGTCTAGCTAACCACTAACCTTGCTAACTACTAACTCATGGGTGATTGCTATCTTTAATCTTGCAAGTTGTATGGTCTTCTCTTCTCCGATGGGTTACTTTCAATGCTTGGCAAGTTCTTGTTGTAATTCCATATGATTCATGTGTGCCTCATTTAGAGCCTTGTCTTTAGAACAAGTGCCTTGATGGAACATGGAGATGGATCACCAAACATATGCTATTTGTTGTACAACTTCTTTACTTCAATTAATGAATGTTGTATCTTCTTCCTTAGCATCCCTTGAGTGTCGCTCTTTTGATTCCATTATTGAAAGTCTATCTTGTAGGCCGATGACATCTATGAGTCACAAGACAAGTCCAAGAGTGATCACCCGTCATCCAAGTGGGAAAGTAATTAGACCAACACGCAAGACAAATCTTTGCCGATGAATCAACATGAGGCACGCATTCACCATCACGGAGTTTAGTAAGTTTTTAGCAAGGTAGTAAGGTTAGCTAGTCATAGTTTTCTCCATCTTCAAATCTTTTACAAGTTTTCTTTTCTTTTTAGTGTTAATCCAAAAGCCAATCTTGTTTTGATTTCTTTTCATTTTCCATCATGAACAAATCCACCAATTCTTTTACTTCTTTTTCCAATTCATTTTTATTCTTTTAAGACAAAGAAGAATCTTCGTTTTCTTTCTTCACAACGAACCGTAACGCTTCCATCGCAAGCTCTCCCTGAGAATCGACTCGGTATAGCCCATGCTATAACGGAGATAGGAAAGGGTACATTAATTATTTGGAATACATTTGTGGAGTGATCAAAGCACTTGAGGTTGAATCTAAACCTTATCTCTTTTTATTGAATATATTTTGTGTGCAAATTATACTCCACAATACAACACCTTTCCCGTCTAAACAGCATCCAACAACTCCTTCAGCTATTTTCGAAGTTCTTCCAGTTCTGGTGGCGCCATGCGATAAGGACCCATGGCCAGAGGTTGAGTTCCTGACTCGAGCTCGATTTTGTGGTCCACCTCTCTCCTAGGTGGAAGCTTGCTTGGCAGATTGGCGGGCATGATGTCTTGGTAGGCTTCCAAGACGCCTCGGATCTCCTTGGGCACGTCCTCTCCTTCCTTTGAGCCTTCCTCCACCTTAATGGTAGCAAGAAAGGTCGGCTCATGACGTCGAACTCCCTTGGATATCTGTAATGCCGAGAGCATTTTAGATGATACATTCTCCCGCTTTATCTGAACTGTGCACGCCTTGCCTTCAAGGATGCACATAGTGTTGGCATAGGAAACCAATACGACCTTCACCTTGTCCAGGAACTCTAAGCCAAGCACCACATCGAAGTCGTCCATGGACACGTCTGTTAGGTTTTCCTGGCCATGCCACTCTCCTATGCTCACATCCACCTTGTGAGCTTCGCCATCAATAGGAGTAGGGCTAGAGTAGACGGCCTTAATGGTGCATCCTCCCTTAGAGATCTTAAGGCCCAGCTTGCTAGTAACATCAGTTGAAACTAGAAGATGAGAAGCTCCAGTATCTAGAAGGGTCTTGAAGGTCTTACCGGAAATAGTTGTCTCGACAAACATTGCCCCTCGAGGCCTTTCATCCACCTTTGCTTCGACTGTATTGAGGAGACGAAGTGAGTGGAGCCTAGTCTCCTCTGGTTGCTTCTCTTCTTCCCTTTGGACAAGAGCAACAAGATTCGCCCTCTTGGGACAGTCCATGGCTTTATGGGGATCTCCGCAAAAGTAGCACGCTAACTTCTTCAGACGATCGCTTCCTCCATTGGTGTTGCCGTGGAACTTTCCCTTCTCAAATGCCAGCTTAGGTAGGAATTTTTTAGCTGGTTTCTCCCTTTCTCCCCCACCTTTAGCAGGCTTGCCCCTCTTGTCTTTTGGTTTGGATGAATCTCCTATCTTCTTGAACTCGATAAGAGACTCGAGGCAAGGCTTGAGCAAAGGGTTTGGACCCCTCGCCTTTGTAGTTTCATCTTGGCCCACCCAGCGAGGCCATCTATGAACGAGAATAGAGAGTCCTTCTCGCCCATGTCGGGGATCTTGATTGAGTTAGGAACCTGCACACAAAATACAGAGGCTCAGATTTTAAGATTAAAGAGTGCAAGTTACTCAATTCTACCGCAATAGCAAGTGGCTATGCGGGTCGTGATCCACAAGGAGGGACTAGCGATAGAAGCTTTTTAGTAAGTTTTCTTTTAAGATACAAAGTATGGTTAAAGTTCTTCTTTAATGCTTTAGAAAGAAAAGAGAAAAATTAGGTTAAGGTGAAGTTAGAGAGAAAGCGGTAGAATAAGAAGGTGGAGAAATAAGAAGTGATTTGTACAAATGAGATTGAAAAAGAGTGATAAAAGATTTGGTAGATTGTGATGTTCTAAACTAAATGATTAAAAGAAAAGAAACTAAGAATTACTTACTTCTTTTGGCCAAATACTTACCTTGAATCTTTTACAATGATGTTACCTTGAAGCGAGGCGATCAACGTATAGCCCATAAGAGTTGATTCCCGTTTCCTCCACATTATATCATCAAGACGTTGCAAGTATGAAGTGATTCATAATGAAACTCAAAATCCATCGTCATGGGCTATCGGTGGCACTCGCAAAGGCAAGGCTCTTTCGATGCTTTTAGACTCACTTGGATAACATTGTACCAAAAGAAGAAAAGTAGAGAAGAAGAAGAAGAACACAAAAATAAAGTACATACAAAAGGGAACTACAGATTCGATTTTATAACAATAAGAGAAAAGAAGGAAATCTTACACCGGTGTCACTCTCAGCACAAGCTTCGTTCTCGTTCTCCTATGAAACTCTGATCTCCTCTGAATTACATAAATTAAAACTAAAAATTACATGAAATGAAAAACAAAAACCTACACTACAAAAAATGAAAAACTGGACTAAATCCTATCTCTGCCTGGTCGTCCCCATTTTCAGTGAAAATCCTGCCTTTTATAGGCAAAAACCGAGAGGGGAGAGGTGTGAGAAGATAAGGTGAGCAAACGCTCCCCCTAACTCACTAACCAAGCCGCGAAAACGTAGCTTTGGCCGCGTTTCCGCGGCCAGGCTGTGGCCAGGTGAACACACCCTTTGGTGGTGGTGCTCTCCGGCTTCTCGATTTGTCTTTATCTTCAGCTGGATTTGCAGTTGAAGTCCGGGATTTTGATGAAATGGCCTTTGATCCTTGGCTTCAACCGATCGATTTGTAGGGATTTGTTCTAACTGATTTTAACCCATCTGAACCGATCTGATCTGCCCTGATTTACAGAGTTTGAATTAATTCTGATTTAATTCAGAATTTGATGGGCTTTTGGGCTCATTCTCTTCACTCTCCTTTAGGAATAGGCCTGCAAATAAATTAAACATTTAATTAGGAAAAAGCAGAGTTTATTCTATAATAAGAATGAGAATATGATAATAAATGTGTAATATTAGTGACCAATCACACCTCCATACCTATCTTTTGCTCGTCTTCGAGCAAAACAACTAAACTATACTAAGGATTATTAGACTACTTTCGCAGGTCACGCGATTGCACTGAGCATGTGCAACAAGCCGTTAAACCTCTAGGTTACCCCTAGAGGATGAGTTTTGTCTCGTGAGGGTTTTCAGTGGATTACACCCACAAAATTCATAAAGAAAGAGAAACAAAGAGTTAGTATTTTCGAAAAGCATTTTGAAAGAGAAAAAACATTTGAAATATAATTGTAAGATTTAAGTAATCTATAAGTTATAGGAAAACTGAATTTTTCATTCCTAAACTTAGTTTCTATTCATAAATTTGTTATCAATAAAAGTAAGGAGTCAAATTGTACTTCTCATTTAGTCTATTACTTTACCCTAAGTCATATGCACCTTGTGACCGTGAAAATTTTGACTAAGGGTTCATTAACTCTAACTCTTATGCCTCATTTATTTATATATATATACTTTTTTGTGATATTATTCCTTAGTTCTATTAGGCTTTCTAATCTGCCTATGTAACGAACCTTTAATCGATGACTCCCGAACCAAACGGTCTTAGGGCACCGGGTGAGAAAACTCCCAAAGGACTTAAGGACTCGAGCAAATAAGGCCACAAAACTAAGGATTTTATTATATGAACCCATTTTAGGTGTGAATACTTATGCTTTATTAGGCACAAATACCCAGCTTAATCAGAGGATTTATATATATATATATATATATAATATATATATATATATATATATATATATATATATATATATATATATATATATATATATATATATATATATATATATATATTCAAACTTATGTAATCATCTTTCGCATAAATACTAAGGCTTACTTAGGCCAAAGCACCTAGTTAATCAATAATTAGATTTGTACATCTTTAATAGATATATATTTTTTTCTTTTTTTTTATAAGGCATAAGAATCTTCGTTTTTTGAACCCTAAGTGTGTAAGTGTATGAAGTGTGCATATTTCATTAGGGTAAAGATCAAGACTAAATTACTTTGACAAATTATCTTCCTAACTCTAAAAATCAAAGAAATAATCTTATTTTGACCAAGTTTAAGAAATACTAATTTTGATTTTCCTATTCCTTAAAATTGACTTAATTTCTTACAAAAAATATGTCAAAATATTGTTTCTATTTTCAAAAAGTTTTTAAAAGTAAGGAAAATGTTATTTTTTTAATAAAAAGAAAAACCTAAGTTATGTTAGAACCCTCCCCCACACCTATCTCATGCATTGTCCTCAATGTATGAATTAATGCATAGATGCATGAAAAAGAAGAAAGGGAAGGAAAATGTTACCTTAAGGTGGTGGTTCCGGTGGTGGTCTGATTTGTCCACGAAATGCGGCCCAATCGACTTTTCATGGAGTTCGGAGGAACCCACCAGAAATCTCTTTTATATAACCCACTAAAATGATGTATGTATGAACGTTTTTTATTAAAAATTTAACCCTATCTAATTTCCAAATTTCATAATTAATTTCGGAGTCAATTTTGTCAACCGCCTTGTCCCAAAATGGAGTGCGAAAAGATAGAATGATTGACATGGACTCAGGAAGTACTGGAACTAATACCGACTCAGGAAAGTGACTTAAGTCAAGTAAAGGTTCAGGAGTCGAGATTGGCTCAAGAAGTGGGTCCAAATCAAGAAGTTGAAATTCAAGTCCACATTCAGTTTCCCACAATGGAATGTGACTTAATATTGGTGATTCAAGTCAAGAATGACAGGTGTGGGAATCAAAACTGACTCTAAAATATTACTCAAGTTGGGTAACAAAACAAGAGTCAATATTGATTCAAAAATTTGAACTGGATCACAAATTTGAGAATCTAGGTCACATATCTCATTGAGTTCAATTTCATAAAAATGAGAACTTGCCAATTTGTCAATAGGACTTTCAAAAGTGTGAAATTGGTCAAGTTCAATATGATGATCATCAAAGATGGGTGATTCAATTTCATGATGAATTGGCACAGGATCCAATGTTGACACGGAAAAAAGATTGAAATCAGGTGAAGACACCGGAGTCATTATTGAATCAGGAAGTAGAATTGAATCACTAAGTTGAGGTTCATGATCATATTCATTATCAAGTTCAATTTCAGGAAAGGGATAACTTGCCAAACTGTCAATGTCATTTTCAAAATTTGGAGTTTGGGCAAGTTCAAATGATTGTTCTGAAATGGAACTTTGTTTTCCAAAACAAAATGACTCTTTGGCTCTAACAGAATGGTTAGCGACATCAGAACTGGCCAAATGGTGAGAACGTAGAGTTTGGACCATCATATCTATGTCATGATTACGAGCGTTTTGAGCCTGAGTCATGGCTTCAAGCATCTTTTCATAGTTGATTGGTTCATCGTTTTGTTAAAAAGATGAAGTGTTGTCTTGGAATTGGTGGTGAAATTGTGAGTCCATCAGATTTTGTGATTGTTGTTTGGACTCACGCATACTCATTTCCAAAATTGATGGTTTTCTATTTTGGACTGGTGGAACTGAGTATGAATCTTGAAAATATTGTGGACAAGGTGGATAAGGAGGGCAAGTTGGTTGAAAATTGGACTCGGGGGAGGTGAATCCCCACTGACTCTGTGAAGAGTTGAAATTATTCTGGAAATTATGGTTATAAGATTGGGGGCATGGGTTATAATGATTCGGATAAGACCAATCCGGCACACTAGGTTGGTTAAAGTTATGATATGCCGGGTTAGTAATATCCGAAAAAGAGGTTGGTGTGTAATATGGATTACCATTAAAATTTGAAAAATTGTTGTTATAAGCCATATCACACAATTAAACACAAATAAAGAAAAGAAAATAACAAATAAGCAAACAAAAAAGAAAAAATTCTAACCTAAGTTAGGGTAGACCTTTGACCTAGACGACTCCTAACTGGTTAGACTGTCCATAGGAGGTATAATGCAGACTTTGACCACAAGCTAATCAGCCAGGTCAGGGTAAGATTGGTGGGAGGTTATCCGTCAAAGACGTTCCTTAATTAAGTAACCACCAACCTTCGGGCTTTCGGCCCTTAATCCTCTTCCTAGACACTGATTTGGCAGGAGTCAAATTCCAACACCTTTCCCCCTTAGGATAATCTCTTAATTGAGTCCGAGATGTCCCTAGGGCCAACGTCTACTCATTTTAGTTAGGCTTGGGTTAGTGAGTGAGGAGATTGTTTGTGGGCTAAGGGAGGGTAATGACTTCCCCACCTTATCTTGTTTATAGGACAAGCCCTTAAATCAATTTAGTGCAGTGTACCAAAAAAGCAACACTTAAGCAATGTAAATAATCCAAAAGTGTTCTTATACTAGATGTTATGCACACGTACCTTTGTTCCAGCACTCTTCAACAGTAAATAGAAAATGTAATGAAATAGACACGTGCCTAAATGCAAAGTCTAAATCATTTTAGCATTTACAATCATCATTTTACTGTTGAGGTTAGAAAGTAATTACAGTGAATCAAATAAGGAAATAAATGCTACAGATATTTAAATTGCGCAATTCAGCCAACCTGCAAAAAATACAGGTTAGTAGTTCACTCAGTTTGCCACAGGACTGTAGCAAATCTGAGGGCTTCTTGGCTCTGCTTTCTTGAGCAGAGTCCAAGGCCACTTATGTGTCCACTGCAGCAAGAATTCCTTGTTGTTAAATCTGTACAAAAATCAAAGAAGAAAATTAACCAAAAATGTAAACTTTAAAGTGAATTACTTACCGTCCCTCCCCGGCAATGGCGCCAAAATTTTATTGAGTTAGGAACCTGCACACATAATACAGAGGCTCAGATTTTAAGATTAAAGAGTGCAAGTTACTCAATTCTACCGCAATAGCAAGTGGCTATGCGGGTCGTGATCCACAAGGAGGGACTAGCGATAAAAGCTTTTTAGTAAGTTTTCTTTTAAGATACAAAGTATGATTAAAGTTCTTCTTTAATTCTTTAAAAAGAAAAGAGAAAAATTAGGTTAAGGTGAAGTTAGAGAGAAAGCGGTAGAATAAGAAGGTCGAGAAATAAGAAGTGAATTGTACAAATGAGATTGAAAAAGAATGATAAAAGATTTGGTGGATTGTGGTGTTCTAAACTAAATTATTAAAAGAAAAGAAACTAAGAATTACTTACTTCTTTTGGCCAAATATTACCTTGAATCTTTTGCAATGATGTTGCCTTGAAGCGAGGCGATCAACGTATAGCCCATAAGAGTTGATTCCCATTTCCTCCACATTATATCATCAAGACGTTGCAAGTATGAAGTGATACAGAATGAAACTCAAAATCCATCGTCATGGGCTATCAATGGCACTCGCAAAGGCAAGGCTCTTTCGATGCTTTTAGACTCACTTGGATAACAATTGTACCAAAAGAAGAAAAGTAGAGAAGAAGAAGAAGCACACAAAAACAAAGTACATACAAAAGGGAACTACAGATTCGATTTTATAACAATAAGAGAAAAGAAGAAAATCTTACACCGGTGTCACTCTCAGCACAAGCTTTGTTCTCGTTCTCCTATGAAACTCTGATCTCCTCTGAATTACATAAATTAAAACTAAAAATTACATGAAAAGAAAAACAAAAACCTACACTATAAAGAATGAAAAACTGGACTAAATCCTATCTCTGCCTGGTCGTCCCCATTTTCAGTGAAAATCCTGCCTTTTATAGGCAAAAACCCAGAGGGGAGAGGTGTGAGAAGATAGGGGGAGCAAATGCTCCCCCTAACTCACTAACCAAGCCGCGTACGCTCCCCCAACTCACTAACCAAGCCGTGAAAACGCGGCTTTGGCCGCGTTTTCGCGGCCAAGGTGTGGCCAGGTGGCCACACCCTATTGGTGGTGCTCCCCGGCTTCTCGAGTTGTCTTTATCTTCAGGTGAATATGTAGTTTAAGTCCAGGATTTTGACGAAATGGCCTTTGATCTTTGGCTTCAACCGATCGATTTGTAGGGATTTGTTCTAACTGATTTTTAACCGATCTGATTTGTCCTGATTTACTGAGTTCGAATTAATTCTGATTTAATTCAGAATTTAATGGGCTTTTGGGCTCATTTCTCTTCACTCTCCTTTAGAAATAGGCCTGCAAATAAATTAAATATTTAATTAGGAAAAAGCATAGTTTATTCTATAATAATTATTAGAATATGATAATAAATGTGCAATATTAGTGACCAATCACACCCCCATACCTATCTTTTGCTCGTCCTCGAGCAAAACAACTAAACTATACTAAGGATTATTAGACCACTTTCGTAGGTCACGCGATTGCACTGAGCATGTGCAACAAGCCGTTAAACCTCTAGGTCACCCCTAGAGGACGAGTTTTGTCTCGTGAGGGTTTTCAGTGGATTACACCCACAAAATCCATAAAGAAAGAGAAACAAAGAGTTAGTATTTTCGAAAAGCATTTTGAAAGAGAAAAAATATTTGAAATATAATTGTAAGATTTAAGAAATCTATAAGTTATAGGAAAACTGAATTTTCATTGCTAAACTTAGTCTCTATTCATAAATTTGTTATCAATCAAAGTAAGGAGTCAAATTGTACTTCTCATTTAGTCTATTACTTTTCCCTAAGTCATATGCACCTTGTGACCGTGAAAATTTTGACTAAGGGTTCATTAACTCTAACTCTTATGCCTTATTTATTTATATATATATATATATACTTTTTTGTGGTATTATTCCTTAGTTCTATTAGGCTTTCTAATCTGCCCATGTAACGAATCTTTAATCGATGACTCCCAAACCAAACGGTCTTAGGGCACCGGGTGAGAAAACACCCCAAGAACTTAAGGACTCAAGCAAATAAAGCCATAAAACTAAGGATTTTATTATATGAACCCCTTTTAGGCGTGAATACTTATGCTTTATTAGGCACAAATACCCAGCTTAATCAGAGGATTTACATATATATATATATATATATATATATATATATATATATATATATATATTTTCTTTTCTTTTTTTATAAGGCATAAGAATCTTCATTTTTTGAACCCTAAGTGTGTAAGTGTATGAAGTGCGCATATTTCATTAAGGTAAAGATCAAGACTAAATTACTTTGACAAATTATCTTCCTAACTCTAAAAATCAAACAAATAATCTTATTTTGACCAAGTTTAAGAAATACTAATTTTGATTTTTCTATTCCTTAGAATTGATTTAATTTCTTACAAAAAATATGTCAAACTATTGTTTCTATTTTCAAAAAGTTTTTAAAAGAAAGGAAAATGTTATTTTTTTTAATAAAAAGAAAAACCTAAGTTATGTTAGAACCCTCCCCCACATCTATCTCATGCATTGTCCTCAATGTATGAATTAATGCATAGATGCATGAAAAAGAAGAAAGGGAAGGAAAATGTTACCTTAAGGTGGTGGTTTCGGTGGTGGTCTGATTGGTCCACGAAATGCGGCCCAATCGACTTTTCGTGGAGTTCGGAGGAACCCACCAGAAATCTCTTTTATATAACCCACTAAAATGATGTATGTATGAACGTTTTTTATTAAAAATTTAACCCCATATAATTTCCAAATTCCATAATTAATTTTGGAGTCAATTTTGTCAACCGCCTTGTCCCAAAATGGAGTGCGAAAAGATAGAATGATTGACTTGAACTCAGGAAGTACTAGAACTAATACCGACTCAGGAAAGTGACTTAAGTCAAGTAAAGGTTCAGGAGTCGAGATTGGCTCAAGAAGTGGGTCCAAATTAAGAAGTTGAAATTCAAGTCTACATTCAGTTTCCCACAATGGAATGTGACTTAATATTGGTGATTCAAGTCAAGAATGACCGGTGTGGGAATCAAAACTGACTTTAAAATATTACTCCGGGTAAAAAAATAAGAGCCAATATTGATTCGAAATTTGAACTGGATCACAAATTTGAGAATCTAGGTCACTTATCTCATTGAGTTCAATTTCATAAAAATGAGAACTTGCCAATTTGTCAATAGGACTCTCAAAAGTGTGAAATTGGTCAAGTTCAATATGATGATCATCAAAGATGGGTGATTCAATTTCATGATGAATTGGCACAGGATCCAATGTTGATTCGGGAAAAAGATTGAAATCAGGTGAAGACACCGGAGTCATTATTGAATCAGGAAGTAGAATTGAATCACTAAGTTGAGGTTCATGATCATATTCATTATCAAGTTCAATTTCAGGAAAGGGATAACTTGCCAAACTATCAATGTCATTTTCAAAATTTAGAGTTTGGGCAAGTTCAAATGATTGTTCTGAAATGGAACCTTATTTTTCAAAACAAAATGACTCTTTGGCTCTAACAGAATGGTTAGCGACATCAGAACTGGCCAAACGGTGAGAACGTAGAGTTTGGACCATCATATCTATGTCATGATTACGAGCGTTTTGACCCTGAGTCATGGCTTCAAGCATCGTTTCATAGTTGATTGGTTCATCGTTTTGTTGAAAAGATGAAGTGTTGTCTTGGAATTGGTGGTGAAATTGTGAGTCCATCAGATTTTGTGATTGTTGTTTGGACTCACGCATACTCATTTCCAAAATTGATAGTTTTCTATTTTGGACTGGTGGAACTGAGTATGAATCTTGGAAATACTGTTGACAAGGTGGATAAGGGGGCAAGTTGGTTGAAAATTAGACTCGAGGGAGGTGAATCTTCACTGACTCTGTGAAGACTTGAAATTATTCTAGAAATTATGGTTATAAGATTGGGGGCATGGGTTATATTGATTCGGATAAGACCAATCCGGCACACTAGGTTGGTTAAAGTTATGATAAACCGGGTTGGTAATATCCGAAAAAGAAGTTGGTGTGTAATATGAATTACCATTAAAATTGAAAAAATTGTTATTATAAGCCATATCACACAATTAAACACAAACAAAGAAAAAAAACAACAAATAAGCAAACAAAAAAGAAAAAAATTCTAACCTAAGTTAGACCTTTGACCTAGACGACTCCTAACAGGTTAGACTGTCCATAGGAGGTATAATGCAGACTTTGACCACAAGCTAATCAGCCAGGTCAGGGCAAGATTGGTGGGAGGTTATCCGTCAAAGACGTTCCTTAATTAAGTAACCACCAACCTTCGGGCTTTCGGCCCTTAATCCCCTTCCTAGACACTGATTTAGCCAGAGTCAAATTCCAACCCCTTTCTCCCTTAGGATAATCTCTTAATTGAGTCCGAGATGTCCCTAGGGCCAACGTCTACTCATTTTTAGTTAGGCTTGGGTTAGTGAGTGAGGAGATTGTTTGTGGGCTAAGGGAGGGTAATGACTTCCCCACCTTATCTTGTTTATAGGACCAGCCCTTAAATCAATTTAGTGCAGTGTACAAGAAAAGCAACACTTAAGCAATGTAAACAATCCAAAAGTGTTCTTATACTAGATGCTATGCACACGTACCTTTGCTCCAGTACTCTTCAATAGTAAATAGAAAATGTAATGAAATAGACACATGCCTAAATATAAAGTCTAAATCATTTTAGCATTTACAATCATCATTTTACTGTTGAGGTTAGAAAGTAAATACATTGAATCAAATAAGGAAATAAATGCTACAGATATTTAAATTGCGCAATTCAGCCAACCTGCAAAAAATACAGGTTAGTAGTTCACTCAATTTGCCACAGGACTGTAGCAAATCTGAGGGCTTCTTGTCTGCTTTCTTGAGCAGAGTCCAAGGCCACTTATGTGTCCACTGCAGTAAGAATTCCTTATTATTAAATCTGTACAAAAACCAAAGAAGAAAGTTAACCAAAAATGTAAACTTTAAAGAGAATTACTTACCGTCCCTCCCCGGCAATGGCACCAAAATTTGATTGAGTTAGGAACCTGCACACAAAATACAGAGGCTTAGATTTTAAGATTAAAGAGTGCAAGTTACTCAATTCTACCGCAATAGCAAGTGGCTATGCGGGTCGTGATCCACAAGGAGGGACTAGCGATAGAAGCTTTTTAGTAAGTTTTCTTTTAAGATACAAAGTATGGTTAAAGTTCTTCTTTAATTCTTTAAAAAGAAAAGAGAAAAATTAGGTTAAGGTGAAGTTAGAGAGAAAGCGGTAGAATAAGAGGTGGAGAAATAAGAAGTGATTTGTACAAATGAGATTGAAAAAGAGTGATAAAAGATTTGGTGGATTGTGGTGTTCTAAACTAAATGATTAAAGAAAAGAAACTAAGAATTACTTACTTCTTTTGGCCAAATACTTACCTTGAATCTTTTGCAATGATGTTACCTTGAAGCGAGGCGATCAACGTATAGCCCATAAGAGTTGACTCCTGTTTCCTCCACATTATATCATCAAGACGTTGCAAGTATGAAGTGATACAGAATGAAACTCAAAATCCATCATCATGGGCTATCGGTGGCACTCGCAAAGGCAAGGCTCTTTCGATGCTTTTAGACTCACTTGGATAACAATTGTACCAAAAGAAGAAAAGTAGAGAAGAAGAAGAACAAAAATAAAGTACATACAAAAGGGAACTACAGATTCGATTTTATAACAATAAGAGAAAAGAAGGAAATCTTACACCGGTGTCACTCTCAGCACAAGCTTCGTTCTCGTTCTCCTATGAAACTCTGATCTCCTCTGAATTACATAAATTAAAACTAAAAAATTACATGAAAAGAAAAACAAAAACCTACACTATAAAGAATGAAACACTGGACTAAATCCTATCTCTACCTGGTCGTCCCCATTTTCAGTGAAAATCCTGCCTTTTATAGGCAAAAACCCAGAGGGGAGAGGTGTGAGAAGATAGGGGGAGCAAACGCTCCCCCTAACTCACTAACCCGCGTTTCCGCTTCCAGGGTGTGGCCAGGTGGCCACACCCTGTTGGTGGTGCTCCCCAGTTTCTCGATTTGTCTTTATCTTCAGCTGGATTTGCAGTTTAAGTCCGGATTTTGACGAAATGGACTTTAATCCTTGGCTTCAACGATCGATTTGTAGGGATTTGTTCTAACTGATTTTCAACCGATTTGAACCGATCTGATCTACTCTGATTTACTGAGTTCGAATAATTCTGATATAATCCAGAATTTGATGGGCTTTTGGGCTCATTTCTCTTCACTCTCCTTTAGGAATGGGCCTGCAAATAAATTAAACATTTAATTAGGAAAAAGCAGAGTTTATTCTATAATAAGTATGAGAATATGATAATAAATGTGCAATATTAGTGACCAATCAGATCTCAAGCAGCGCAATTCTGAAAATTCTTTGACATAATCACGAATGAAACCTTTTTGAGTAAGGCGTCGAAGTTTACCTTGGGCCTCGTCCTCTACGTTTTTCAGATAGAACTGTAGCTTAAGATCCACCTTGAACTCTTCCCATGTGCTGATGGAACGTATGCCCTTCTTCATATCTTCATATCGCCTACGCCACCACAACGTGGCGATGTCTTCAAGATAAAGAGGCACAACTTGAATTTTGGATGCATCGTCTCGAAATCCGGCAGCATTGAAGTAGACTTTCATGCTCGAAGGAAGCTATCAATCTCCCGAGCATTCTGAGATCCTTTAAAAGGCTTAGGCTTGGGCACATCTTTAGCCATAAAAGGATGTGACATCATACCTCGAGTTGCCAATGCGAACATCGTGTAGGTCGATCCTCTCCTTAAGCTCGGCCAACTCCTTCAAGAGTACCTCCACGTGGTTCCGCAGAACCGCGTTCTCCTCCCTCAAGGAGTGTTCCCTTGCTGCAACATGTCGACGGCAGAATTCAAGGCCGACTGCATCTCCTCCTGAAGCTCGTCTATCGCAGACTCTAGCTTCTCGATGCGCTCGTCGTAAGCCTCCAACTTATCCACTACGGTAAGCTCCATCTTAGCTAACCGTGCCTCTAGCGTCACCATGACATCTCGGGATTTCTCCCTACGAGGCTTGGGAGCATCCTTCGGATCTACAACTCTAACTACCTCGGAACGGAGATCGGGGCTTGACATTATCACTCCCGAATCTAAGCTCTGATACCAACTATCACAGGCGGATTCTTTTGACTTTGAACCACTCAAACCCGCGTGGCACTTAACTCGCTCTCTCTCCTTAGAGGCGAAGCTAAGTCAGCCTAACCCTCACACTCACTCAAGAGAGAGAGAGAACACTTAGAGAAGAAGTGGAAGTTTGTATTGCTTATTCTTGCTTTCCTTGATGATTACAAATGAGCACCCTTGGCCCCTATTTATAGGCAAGGGCTTGTACAAGAATTCTATAGAATTGGAGGCTTCTAAAATATCTAGAAGCTCCCATATATTCATCCATAAATATCTTATTCTAGAATCCTCTATGAATCTTCTATAAAATATCCCTCTAGGGGAATCTTCTAGGGAATATCCCTCTTTACATGGTATTTATAATATTATCCTAGACCACTCTACCACATGGGATAAGCCCAAATGACCCCAAGATGAGCCCAAGTGCACTAAGATGGAGCGGTTCGTGACACAGGAGGGTGATCTGTAGGCTTTGCCTTGCTTGTTAGCTGTGCATCTCTACTTGTGATGTTTGGACTTTGGATAACATGCATAAGTACAGATTCATTATGTTTTGAGGGCTTGTTTCTTGCTGTGAGTTTGGAATGTTAGTAGTTCATGTACTTTGAATTTATCTGATTGGATTTTGCTCTGATCGATAATCTTAGCACATATCGAAGAAATTAAATGAACTCCTAAATGTAAAGGTGTACCATGTATTTAGAATTTTGCGCAAAATTGCTGTCCAAAAATGAAAGAGTTTTCAAACTATATATATTATATATATATATATATATATATATATATATATACACACACACACACATAATTTCAACAATTTAAATGACCCATTGATAAGACCTCAGTTTGTCACACTAAAGAGGTTCAATGTTTGCCAAAGACAAGCTTGAGAACAATTTTTAATTAATTCAAGTCCCTTGGACTTTCTTAATAAGAAATGGAGACTCTTGAATTGGATCTATCGAATCTGGAAAGTCTCTTGAACTTTCCTCATTAAGAAATGGAGAATATTGGGATGGATTCATTGAATCTGAACATGACTCTTGGATGCACTCATTAAAAATGACTCTTGAGTTAGATTCATTGAACCTGGACATGTCTCTTGGTCAACCCGTCTACCCTCATTAAGGGAGGGTGACCTTTGAGTTAGTCTTGGAGTTCTATAAATAGGCCCTTGAGCCCATTTGTTTGATCAGAAAAAAATAGAAAAACCAAATTACAAAAATAGTTGGTTAGTTTCTAGAGCGTAGTTTCTAGTGTAAAAGTGTGTCCAGCCCATTAGTAGAGCCCTGTCCTGTGTTAGACCGGGACGATCACTTGCATGATCAAATCGAGGAGATCACCAGAGAATCTGGTGGGAACACATCAGAGTTTTGGGATCCTTGCACCGGATTAGGCCAAATATTACTCCAAGCTTATCATTTAGGGACGCACAATACCTCCACTTGATAAGTTTTGATTTCCAATTTCAAGTAAAGTCCACTTCCCCTATTCCATTTTTTTATTTGTTCTAACAATCTTGAAGCAATATTTCTGGACAACCTATGGACTCCGCTAAGACTATCAGAGTAGACTGCCTGAAGATGGAAAACTTTAACGAACACACTTCAATGTTTGGCATCACAAAGTAATATTTGGGATGCAACTCTTAAATATTTACTATTATATTTCAAAAGAGAAACCCAACTTTGAAGAAGATTAAGAGATTGAAGCCTCGTAGGAACGAGATGACTACTTTTGTAGGACCTACCTCCTCAACTGCCTTGCAGATGTCCAACAAGCCCTCTGCAAAAGATATCTAGAATACTCTGGAGGACTAATACAAGGACGAGGAGAAATTGTCCAATCTCATCTCATAGATCAAAGGCAGATATGCAGCAGGTGGAATAATAGTGAAAACACAACAATTTTAGGATGGTTCAGGAAACTTTCCCACATCCACCACCTAGAGGTCTCCTCTTTAGAATTTACAAATTCACTATAAAACTTCTTCTCGAGTAAGGATTACAACCACCAATACTCTACCTTGAGCTTGGATTTACTAACCACTAAGATACTATCCGATCTTGAATTTCATAACACCTCTTCCTTGATGCATAACATTACAAGAATTAAGTAGAGTTTGTTCTCTAATACAATAATGAGAATCAATATAAGCACAATGATTAATTCAAAATAGTAGATACACTTGGAGACTCTATGTAATCAAAGTAGTTCTATGTACTATCATCAATAAATTGACACTAATAAATATTGAGCAATAAAGAGAATCAAATGATTAGAGAAGAAGGAACCAAGATTCTCTAATAAGTAGAGATGAAATTGAAGTGTGGAATATCTCTTGAAATGAATGCTTGACACTTCTTCTTAAAGAGAGGTGGTTGCCGAGATTGAATGAACAATGAATGGCTCAACAACTTCGCAGAATTTTTTAAGGATGTGAAAATTTTAGCTTGAAACTCTTGATTTTGCTTTTGTTTCTCATTATTTTTCTTCTTGACTATTGTTATTCTTGCAATGAATGAACAAGACCTTATTTAAGTACTCAGGTAACAATGAGAGCAAATCCAGCCGTTGGAGAGAGCAGCAACCCATGCCCGTTGGGGCATTAAATGTGGCCAGAGAGAGGAGATCTTGTGCTGGGTGAAAGATATACATTAATGCTACTGCTGGGGGTATTCATGAAAGAAGAAAGGATGGCCATAGGGTGAAGAAGAGGAGAGTTATACTCCCCACAATATATACCTAATGGTTACTGCACAAAACTGAGAGAGGTTGTAATGGTATAGGGACAGACAAGCAGCTGAAGACAACCAATGAGACAAAAGTAACTTGGCTGCAAGCTGCAATAAGGTACAACCCACTTGCTGTGTAAGGAGTCAGCTCAAGGTATGGGGGACAAAAAGTGAGAAGATATGAAAGTAGAGAGAACACCTGATGTGGTGCTAGATAAAAAGAGAGTGACCACAACCTGCTGACATAGAAACCAGAGCAGAGCCAAAGACAGAACAGAAACGAAACAGAATTTTCCCAGATAGCCTGTTCTGGACAGACTGGTAGAATGAGACAAATTGGTAGGATAAGATGATAGAATGAAATTTCTATCCAGAAATTAAAATATAACATCCTACTTGTGCCAAATTTATGTTGATAATAAAATCACTATATGATTACTTACACTGTTCTATTTTGAGAGAAATTTGTAGTACATAACTCCTTTTGCTCTATCTTGCTCTTCATAACTTGATATGACTAGTAATTGCTTGATCTTGTGGAGTGATTAGTCTCTAAAATTGCATATTTCATATCACATCTTCACATTTGTTTATTAAATTCTATTAATAATACCTCTCTTACATGTTTCTAGGTCCATGGCATGAAATGAAGAAGAAGACCAAAATTACCATTTAATTGATGATTAAAAGCCTATAAAGATAGCCATTAACTTTGGAGGGTGAATCTGTCAAACCGGGGCCCATATCCAGAAACTAGGACATATAGCAGATAAGGGGCGAAGTGACAGCGCGTGGCAGGCGGCGCGACGCGTACGACTACACTATGGCCGTGGAAACACAGTTATGGCCACGTTTTCGCGGCTCTTGTGTGGAGCCGCCGCCAAGATTTGATGCACGCTCCGTTACCTGTACACTGGTGCCCCCTTTCGCCTATAAAAGCCCTGGGATTTCCAGAACTGAGAGGAGAAGAAGTTTTGAGGAGTTTTAATGTAGAGTTAGGGTAGTTTTTCTTCTTCATGTTATAGTTTAGGGTAGTTTAGATTAGTTGTTCCTCTTCTTCCTCCTTTGTATTTTTCATTTCTTATAGATCTTGCAATAGGAGAGAGAGTAGTACATGGTTGGAAAGCAAGAGTACTTACAATAAAAGGTGACAATCTATGAAAGGTTTTCTCTTTACCTCTCTTTGTTTTCTTCTCTCTAACATTTTTTACATGTTTAGCTAATTTCTCTCATGGAAACTAACTACTAACACTAACTTGCTAACTTCTTACTTGATAATTCACATGAATCTAATAGCCTTTACTTGGCCTTACTTTTGTAAGAGCCATTGATGGCTCATGATGATGGATTCTAACACTCTAACATCCTAACTCTCTAACAAGCTAACATTACTTATTTCATACTTATTTTTGTTTAGTTTTGATGGTTTAAGTGTAGCTTGCACTGTATGTTGAGTTTGGATGTGAAAGTTATCGTATGGGTCATGTTTTGAAACGCTTTTGAACTGAGGACTAGTGATGGCCAAGGATACATGTGAGACAACTATCACTAAGAGGTTAGCATGGTTAGTGGAGCCATTAATAGTTAGTAGCCATGAGTTTTCTTTCCTTTTACTTTGTTTTAGAAATATATTTCAAAAATCACAAATACCTTATCTTCTATGTTCACCTTACTCTTCTCTTTTCACCTTGTTTTCTTTTCTTTTGATTCTTTAAAACATTGAAGAACACTTAACATACACATGAACATACCGTGAAAGTTTCTATCGCCTCTCGTTCCTGTAGATTCGGCCCATTTAGCCTCTATACTATAATGAAAGTATCGAGGAAGCCACAACACACACTTTTAACTATTGATTTCAAAACATACACTTTTCCTGCACGGTTTTCCCCTGATCAAATTTTGGCACTGTTGCCGGGGATGGGAACAATTTGATTTCACATTTTGTTAACTTTTCTTCTTTGTTTTTGGTATGCAGGTAAATTTTAAAATTGCAGAAGTTCACGCTTGCTTTGTGTGGTTGGGTAAATTCTTGTATATTGTTATATTCTGCTGCTACTTATTGTTTATATTACCTGTGTACTGTAATAATTTTAAGAACTAAAATATGGTAATTGGATGTTTTAAAACGGTTTAGAAATTTGCATCTAGGCACGTGTCAATTTTCATTCCAATATATTATATTTTTTCTTCTATTGTTGTGATCTTGATAGAGGTGTACATATTGCATAGCATATAGTTAGGACAAACACGTGGGTGATTTACTCTTTTGTGTGTTCATTCTTATCTATATTGCACACTTGCACGAATTGAAGTTAAGGGAAAAACCCAATACAACATAAGGTGGGGAAGTCATTACCCTCCCTTAGCCCAAAAGTCACCTCCCCACTCACACAACCCAAGCCTAAATAAAACTTGCTAGGCGTTGGTCCCTAGGGACATCTCAGACTCATTTAGGAGATTGACCTAAGGAAAAAGTTATTAGAGTTTGATTTTTGTCAAATCGGTGTCTAAGGTTGGGGATTGAGAGACGAAACCTCGAAGAACAGTGGTTTGGCATAATTAGGCCCGTTGCTCCAGACAGATACCTCCCACCGATCTTACCCCTACCTGGCCGATTAACTTGTGGTCAGATTCTGACAATATACCCCCCGTGGACAGTCTAACTAGTTAGGAGTCATGTAGGTCTAAGTCAACCCTATCATAGGCTTATTTTCTTTCCTTTTTCTTTATTTGTTTGTTTGTTTGTTTTTTGTAAATGTGAAATGGATTTTAACAATAACAATTTTTTCAATCCTAATATGAATCCATATTTCACCTCGACCTCATTTGACTCGGATAACTCCGACTCAGCTATATACAACATGAACCAACCATATAGGCCGGATTGGGATTACTCGACTAAATAAGACCCATATCCCCAATCTTATGAAAATAATTTTCAAAATAATTTCAACTCTTTACAGAGACAATGGGGATTCACCTCCCCCGAGTCAAATTTTCAACCACCTTATCCACAATTTTCATAATATTCATTCTCTAATTTGGATTCATATCCTCCTTTTCCTGTTCCACCAACTGAAGAAAAATCTAATTTGGAAAGGAGTATGGAATCCATGCTTGAGTCTCAACAACAAATTTAAAATTTACTCAATTCACAATCCTTCCCGAATCAAACTCCATATACTCCTTTTCTAGAACATCCAATTGAAGAAAAATCTGAGCTAAAAAAGTGTTTGGAAGTCTATTGTGAAATAGCGCAACAAATTCAAAATATGTTGGACTCATCATCTCAACCAAAATTTCAAGAGTCATGCTCATATTTTTCAGTCGCACCAATTCAAAATAAACAACCATCAGTTCTGGACTTGAGTATGCAGCTCTTGCATGGTCTGAGCAACAAACTCAATATTTGATAGACTCACAATCTCACCACAATTTTCAAAATTAACTTTCATACTTACCTTTTCAAGAAGAACCAATTACAAAGAGTATAGAAGACATGATTCAGACTCAAAATTTTGTTACTCGGCTTATCAGTAGGTTAGACTCTATAATAAACGAATTGATCAATGAAAGCGAGAAAAGTCTTTCTTGTCAACCTTTGATAAATCCTTATATCCCTAACTCTATCGGTTGGTTCCAAGAATCATGTTATTTTGGAAACTAAGATTCAATTTCAGGACGCACATTTGAATTTGACCAAACTCCAAGTTATGAAAGTCGCCATGACATTCTGACAAGTTATCCCTTTCCTAAAATTGAAATTGAACATGAATGTGATCCCGAACCTCATGTTAGTAATTCCATTTCACTTTTTGATTCAATAATTACTCCGGTATCTTTACCAGATTTTTTCTCTATTCTGGAGTCAACATTGAATCCTATACCAGTACATTGTGAAATTGAATCACCAATATCTTCTGATCACGCTTCATTGATGGGGAAAGTGTGTGAACATCAATTCTTTAGTTTGGACCCTATTTTTGAACCAATTTTAACTCACACTGTTGAATCTCGACTTGATCTGAGTCAAATTTCTGAGTCGGTATCAATTTTTGTTCCTGTTCCATTTGAGTCCAAATTCATCACCTCCCAAACCACACTTCATTATTGGATAAGGATGTTGAACAAAATGACTCAGTAATTATTTTTGAAAATTGAAAATTGGATGGGGATAATTTTTTCAATAAGATCATACAGTTCTCCAACATTTTACTGGGTCATATTAAAGAGGTCAATAAAGGTGGGTTCCGTGAGCCACCGCATTATCTTGATTGGGTAGCAATGCTTGGCCCAATCAGACCATCACCGAAGCCACCACCATGAGGTAATTTTCCTTCCCTTTCCATTTGTTTCATGTATATACACATTCACGATGCATTATGGACAATGTATGAAATAAGTGTGGGGGAGGGTTTACTAACGTAGGTTGTTTAAATTTTCTTTCTTTGACACTTCTTTTTAGGAAATTTTAAATTTTCTTTTGTATAGAAACTCTTTTCTTCTCTTTACAAAACTTTTTGAATTAAGAGAAATAGTTTTGATTTATTTTAAAGAAAATTAAGATTATCTTAAGAATTAGAAAGACCAAAAATTATGAATTTTTAAACCAAGTCAAAATAATAAATCTTTTTTAAATTTTAGGATAAGGAAGTAAGATTAGAAAGATAATTTGATCTTGAATTTTTTGCCTTAGATTTATGCACTTCATACTTACATAAATTTTTTGGGATTGAAACAAAGACTGAAAATGTCATAAAAATTATATATATAAAAAAATGATAATAAAACCACTTATTGAAATTGAGTAATTATGCCTCAGGAAGCATGATTATTCATACCTAAAATGGTGGACAAAAATAAAATAACCCCTTTAGTTTTGTGGCCTTTTTTACCCGAGTCCTTAAGTTCGAGGGATGTTTTCTCATCTGGTGCTATAAAACTATCAGGTTTGGGAGTCACCGGCTAAAGGCTCATTACCCGGGTAAGCTAGAAAGCCTAAGAAAACTAAAGGAAGAAAAGAGAAAAAAATATTAAATAATGGCATTTAAGTTAGAGTGATATCCCAAAAATCTTCACTGTTCACAAAGTACATATTTTTCTAAGAGTTTATGAAAGATCAAAAAATCAATTCAATTTAAATCTTACATTTAATTTATAACAAGATTTTGTATTTGACTTAGTTTAAGAAGAATAATTTCCGGTTAACCTCTGACCTTGGATCACTTATATTTTCACAAAAATATTTTTAGCACTTTTCTCTATTTCAAAATGTGTTTTCAAAATATTAACATTTGATTTCTTTCTTTATCGATTTTGTGGGGTAATCCGCTGAAAACCGTCAGGAGATAAAACTCCTTCTCTAGGGGAGACCTAGAGGATTAACGGCTTGTTGCACATGCTCAGTGCAATCACGTCACCTGCGAAAGTGGTATAATAATCTTCTTAGTTAGTTTTTCTGTGTGCTTGGGACAAGCAAAAGATAAGTGAGGGTGTGATTTGTCTCTAATATTGCATATTTCATACACATCTTCACATTTGTTTAATATTAAATTCTGTTAATAATACCTCTCTTGCATGTTTCTAGTTCCATGGCATGAATGAAGAAGAACACCCAAAATCACCATTTAATCGGTGATTAAAAGCCTATAAAGATAGCCTTTAACTTTGGAGGGTAAATTTGTCAAAATCGGGCGCCCATATCCAGAAACCATAACATACAGTAGATGGGGGCAGGGGGCGAAGTGACAGCGGTGGCAGGCGACACGACACGTATGGCCACACTATGACCATGGAAAACGCGGCCATAGCCGCATTTCCGCTGCTCTTGTGTGGAGCCGCGTGTCAAGATTTGACATGCGGCTCCGTACTTGTACCCTGGTGCCCCCTTGGCCTATAAAAGCCCTAGGATTTCCAGAATTGAGAGGAGGAGAAGTTTTCAGGAGTTTTAGTGTAGAGTTAGGATAGTTTTTCTTCTTCATGTTGTAGTTTGAGGTAGTTTAGGTTAGTTGTTCCTCTTCTTCCTCCTTTGTATTTTTCATTTCTTATAGATCTTGTAATAGGAGAGAGAGTGGCACATGGTTGGAAAGAAAGAGTGCTTGTAATAGAAGGTGACAATCTATAAATGGTTCTCTCTTTACCTCTCTCTTGTTTTCTTCTCTCTAACTCCTTTACATGTTTAGTGATAGGTAGTCAAAAGTGCATATTTATCATCATATTTCCTACTTATTCTTTTATAAAGCACTGCTACGCAATGTTTTATTGTTTAGTGTTGTGCAGGTCTTGAGTAATTAAAGAATAAATAAATGAAGCCCAAGAGCCCAAAAAGCCCACAAGCCTACATGTATGAATTATTTAGTAATTTAGAAGTTTCTATTTATCTAACCTAATCTAAATTTAGATTTAAATTATTAATTTAAAATCTAGGGGAGGAGAAGGAAGGATAAAGTAGGACTCCTAATTGCTATTTAAATCTAAGGGGAGAAAGACTTGAAGATAAAAATAAAGGGACTAAATCCTTTTCAAATTCAGACTCGGATTCAGACTGTACATGTTTTAATATTCAGATCATAACTTTTGCTACAGATATTCAAATTCGATGATTCAAGATGCTATAGAAAGAACACTGGAAGACTATAATTCTTATATTTATCACATTGTCAAATTCAGCCGTCTGATAAGTCATATTCAGTAAACAACATGCCGACTTGCTGCAGGACTGAATTCCTTATTGAATTAGAAAACCTTCTAATTTGTGTATCCTAGTGTGATTAGTTTGAGGTCTACTTTATCTGAAGACTTCGGCCCAAATCTTCTATAAATAGGACCCCTACAGTATGTACAGAGCACCTCATGAAGAGAGAAAAAGAAGAAGGTTAGGGTTAAGGATTTAGGGTTTAGCCTCTTTTGAGTTCTCTTCTTTGTAATTGCTTTTGGCTTTGGCTTGGCTATTGTAAGGAGGAAGGAGAAGGAGCTTGTACGCAAGGATTGCATCAATAAAGGTTATCTTTTCTTTTTTATATTTTATTCTTGTTCTACCTTTTTCTTTGCTCTTGGTTGGTTTTTGGTGTTGTCTTTAATCTTTCTTCCTTCTTTTTCTTTAAAAAAATAAAAAGATGGTTAAAATAAAAAGAATGCTAGGCTAGAATAATTCTAGGGTAGCTAATCACTAGATCGACTAGGGTTAGATTTAGGGTTAGTTGATTAGTCTAATGGATTTGCAATTTAGGGTTAGATTAATCCTTTGAAGTTAGTGATGATAGTCCAACTTAATGATTTAGATAATTATGGCTTGGCTTTGGATTAGAGTAGGGTTTGGCTTTAGAATAGGGATTGCATTGGCTTAGGGTAAAATTAGGGTTTGGCTTGGCGTAGTGTAGACAAGTTAGTTGGACATCTTACTCTTCTTACATAGGGTTAACAACTTAGATGAATATTTCATTAGTTTAAAAAGATACAACCCTAGATCGAGACTAGTCGTGAAGTTAGATTAGCGACCTAGACTTTCTCTCTTGATTAGATCTACTTTCTTATTTCAAACTACAATCAACCTTTCTTCTAAGTCTTGACTGCAGATATACCGTGCTACCAACGCTTCCATCGCCCCTCCCAGTGCAACACGACCTGCTTTGGCCCTTGTTGCAGCGGATAGAATTAAACAACGAGAAGAATCTAACCTTCTAATTCTTTATTGTTTTTTATTTGTGTACATATTTATTCTCTCGTTCAACTTTCAATCAAAATTTTGGCGCCGTTGCCGGGGAGGGAACAACGTGGTAGTATCTAACCCTAGTTTTAATTAAAGAAAAAATTTATTGACACTACAAGCAGAGCTGATTGAACCTAATAAAAAAAAAGTTTAGATATTGCATCTAGGGGCATTGTCTATTTTTCTTCTTTTATTTTTGGTGAGTGTAGGAGACCAAAGGTACGTGACGCATTGCATATAGAATAGGAAACACCCTTGTTGACTTAATTCAATATAGTGTGTTTGATTCTTTTGTTTAACACGTACACATTAAAACATCTTAAGGGAATAACCATAAATAACATAAGGTGAGAATTTCATCACCCTTCCTTAGCCCACAAACCACATTCCATGCACGCACCATCCTAATTTTAACTAAAATTTGACTAGACGTTTTTCCTAGGTTGACTTCGGACTCATTTAGGAGGTTAACCGAAGGAGGGGTTGTTCGAAACTAACTCTTGCCAAATCGGTGTCTAGGAAGGGGATTAAGGGCCGAAAGCCCGAAGGTTGGTGGTTACTTAATAAGGAACGTCTTTGACGGATAACCTCCCACCAACCTGCACCTGGCCGATTAACTTGTGGTTAGGGTCGATAATAGACCTCCAAAGGATAACCTAAAGTTAGGAGTCGTCTACGTTTAGGCTAACTTAGACTAGGATTGATTGCTTAGACTAGGACTTGATTGACTTATTTGATTTGGGTGAACTTGTTTGTTAACTTTAGTAACTTAACTTTGCATGTCAGCTTGGTCAAGAGACCCAGCTACATCTAGACTAACTAGAAACAGTTCACCACCAAAAACCGAAGATATGGCTCAACAACCAACATTACAAGATAGGTTCTATCCTATTAGGACCTCTCTACCTTCATGTATTAGCCGTCCTGACGTTGGGGACAACCAATTTGAGTTAAAACCTCAATACATAAAACACTCTTCCAAAGTTTCATGGATTTGAATCCGAGGATGCATACTTTTCATTCGAGAGTTCGAGGAAGTATGCCTCATGATGAAAATAGCCAACTTAGGAATAGATGCTATTAAACTTCGCTTTGTCCCATTCGCATTAAAAGACTTAGCAAAGAAATGGCTCTATAGTTTAGAAGCCAGCTCCATATCATCATGGGATAACTTCGTCAAGGCATTCTTGAAGAATTTCTATCCTGTTCATAAGACTGCACAAATTAGGAATAACATTTTACAGTTTAGACAATTGCCAAATGAACCTTTTTAGAAACTCTTCGAACGGTTCAAGGACCTACTTGCTCAATGCCCTCATCATGGGATAGAGAAATGGCGACTTTGCCAATCTCTCTATGATGGCCTAGATTATTCTACTAAGACCCTTCTAGAAATCCATGTGCCAAGGGGAATTTTGGGTAAAAATAAAATGGAGGGATGGGCCTTATATGAGGACTTGGCCGATAAGACCATCCAATGGCAACCAAATCTAGAAAAGGTTAAGTCGAACGACTCGATCGCTTCCAAAGGAGGTGCTATTCCATAGAGGATCATATAGCTCATGAAGCTAAATTAACAAGCATGATGCGAAAAATAGAGTCTTTAGAGACCAAGTTTGAGACTCTAGGAACTAGAGAGCAAGTCGTGAACCAAGTCAGCCCAGCATTCTCTGCAGGCTGTACTTACTGTCAGTCCATGTCTCATGTAATGGAGGAGTGTCCAATATTTTTAACTTAACAAGGAGTCCCCAAACACTCGAATACAGCCTTTGATAGGCCAGCCAATAATCCATATTCACCCACTTACAATCCCGGTTGGAGAAATCACCCTAACTTGCTTGGGGACCACAAAAGGATCAATTTAGGCCCCAATTTTCCAACCAAGCCCCACAACCTCAATATCATCAACAATTCTCAAACCAAAGTCCACCAACTTTTCAAAACCAACCAATAGAGTCAAGACTTGCATTTATGGAAAGAAAGATGGACTCCTTTTTGAAAACTCAAGAAACAGTGATGCAAACTTTGAGTAGGTTAGGGGACCAAATGAGTCAACTAACTAACCCCGTTAGTGAAAGACAACAAGGAACCCAATCAAGTCAACCATTGCCAAATCCCAGGAACACTAGGTAGGCTAATGAAGCTCAAGACACGAATCAATGTAACTTGGTCCACACATTAAGATCGGGAAAAGTAGTTGATAACAAAGTAACGATGCCACAAGACTCGATTCAACGATCGACCCCTTCTAGATCCACTCCTCCTAGCTCGAATGAACCCCAAAAAGTTCAACCAGTCGAATCAGTGCACACACCCAAAGCCCCATACCCAAATAGGCTTAAGTGTAACAATAGTGCACCAAAGGAGAAAATTTTAGAAATGTTCAAAGAAGTAAAGCTAAACATCCCACTTCTTGAGGCAATACAACAAGTCCTTAGTTATGCACAGTTTCTAAAAGACATGTGCACCAAGAAGAGGAAGACTAGCATGCCCAAAAAGGTTTTTCTAGCCATTAACATTAGTGAGCTATTGTCCAACCAAATCCAGTCAAGTACAAGGATCCTGGTTACCCTACCCTAGCATGCACAATAGGTCAAGCCGAAATAGGTCGAGCACTTATTGATTTAGGTGCGAGCATTAATTTACTCCCCTTCTCTGTTATCAACAACTTGGGCTAGGCAAACTGAGCCCGACCCAAGTTATGATTTAGCTAGCCGATAGATCAATTAAGGTTCCAAATGGAGAAATCAATGATGTCCTAATTAGGGTTGGAGAGGTTTATCTACCCAGTAGATTTCATTGTGCTAGAGACACAACCCGTGTCAAACCCTAGGTCTCAAACTCCAGTCATCTTAGTTTGGCCCAAGGTTACAATCAACCCATGTTTAGTGTATTTTGATGATTACAAAACATATTAGTTATTTGTACTAATATAAATTGTTGTTTAAGTGTGTTTCAGGTTTATATATTAAAGAGATGAATTCTTCCCTAAAGGAAGGTACATTGGACTCAAGACAAGTCAAATTGGGCTCAAAGTACAATATTGAAGATCAAGTGAAGATAGCCCATCTTGAAGTCTTGAAGACCTAGAAGTTTGTAAGTTTAGTTTGTTAAAGATTGAATATGTGAAATTTGGCTCTAGGATTTGCACACACATTTGTTTTGAATGTTTCTATGTTTTTGAAAATGTTTATTTCTAAGTTTATGCCTTGGTTTATACATACATGTACTCAAAGCTTTATATCTTCAAAAACGTATTTAAAACATGTATATAAACAAAGTTCAGCATAACACTTAGTTCCAGAGTTTTTAAAAGATTTTTTACAAATTTTTCTAACTCAAAAATCTGCCCAGAAAAAGACTATTTCAGGCAGACCGGTCGACCGGCAGTCGACCGGCTGCTGTGTCCGGACATGCACAGGTTGTGCATGTCTGTCGGTCGACCGGACCAACAGACGGTCGACCGAAAATAGATGTTTGCTCTCTGTATCTTTTCGGTCGACTGGGTCGGTCGACCGATAGAAGGAAACTGTGTTTCCTAATTGAGATCGGTCGACTGGCAGTCGACCGGAGCCCCAACGGCTCTTTTGCCAGCAGGGACCCGGTCGACCGGCAGTCGACCGGTAGGCCTGCAACAAGCCATAACGGCTCTTTCTTCTTTTGGAATTTCTGAAAAAAAACTGTTTTGGTTTTCTCTTTTACAGAGTTTTTAGGAGTTGTTGGGACTCTTTTTCTGATCAAATTAGCTGGAAAAATCAGAGTTTTTAACCTATTCTCTCCCTATAAATAGTGGGGAATAGGCCTTAGTTATTTACCAAGAAAAATACAAGTTTTCATTGTTTTCAAGTGAAAGAGAAAAATAGTTTAAAGCTTTCATTTCCATTCTTTCAAATTGGTTTTTCAGTTGTTGTTTGATCTCTAATATCACTCTACAACTGAAGCTTTTCTCACCACACTTCATAGAGCCAAAAATTTCATATTCTTTCTATAGGTGAAGTTGTAAAAGAGTGAGAGTGTTTGTAAAAGAGTGTTGTGGTCTAGTTAAAGATCACTATTTGTAATCCTTGTTCTTGTGGAGACAAGCTCCTCGGTGGAGTTTCTTTGTAAGGTGAAGCTACGGGCTTGAGGTCTTTGGAGGCCTAACTTGTACGGGATCCTAAGGGGATAGTGGAAACCCTTCACGGAGGTGAAGGCGGGGACTAGAGCAACGGGCTCGAACCTCGAAACAAATCATCCTTGTTTGCGATTGCCTTTGCGTTCTTCTTGCTTTCAATTTCTCTTGTTTTATATTGCCTTGAATTATTTGCTTGAGTAACTAACCCTCTACTTGTGGAATCTTGTGTTGCTATACTTGTTGTGTTACATTGTGAGCCTTTCATTTTCATCATCATACTTGGCATTGATCAATCACACCTCAATACAACACGGTTGCATTGCGCACCTCTAACCCATTTAAGGGGAATTGGGAGGAAGGAGTTCAGAACCTCGCAAGGGGTATTCGGCTCTTAGTCGTGTTTTTGAGAGATTGTTGCATCACTCATTTCATAAGTTTAAAAAGATCATTAGATTAGCAATTACACCTATTCACCCCCCCTCTAGGTGTATTTCAATTGGTATCAGAGCTTGGACTCTAGGATTTGGCTTAACAACCTTAGAGAGATCCTCATATTGCTAATCATTTCATTCATTTCCACATAGTAAACATGGCCGATGGTATTAAGACACCCCCTAAGTTTGATGGACTTAACTTTCCCATATGGAAGGTTAAGATGACCGTTTTCTTGCAATCTCTAGGTAGCCGAGTTGCAAAGGCCGTGACTAAACAATTTAGTACCCCCGATGGTGATGAATCTACTTGGTCCGAAATTGAGACCAAGGAGTTTGATGCCAATGCTAGGGCTCATATGCACTCCTACAAGCCCTCAATGATGATGACATAGCTAGAGTCATCCATTGCAAATCCGCCTATGAGATTTGGACCCATTTGCTAGTAACACATGAGGGGACATCACAAGTGAAGAGGGCCAAGATAGATCTTCTTCGGTCCCAATATGAAAATTTTAGCATGCAAGAACATGAAACCATAGATGATATGGTTACTAAATTTACTAAGATTACTAATGGGCTTTCTTCTCTAGGTGAAGACATCAACAACGACCAAAGGGTGAGAAAGATCATCCGGGCTCTTCCTCCATCATGGGAAGTGAAAGCTACAACATTGAAGGAACTCAATGATAAAGATGAGATTGAGCTCATCGGACTCATTGGGAATTTAAAAACCCATGAGATGGAGAGGAAGGCAAGGGAGGACATGGCACCCTCCAAGAAGAAGACTATTGCCTTCAAAAGTCATGCTACTTACTCCGACGAAGATGATGAAGAAGAAGATGACGAGGAGCTCTCACTTCTAGTCAAAAACGTCCGGAGGATGTACAACAAGGCAAAGTTCCAAGGACGGAGGAGATGGCAAGGAGGCAAAGAAGAGAGAAAGATCATATGCTTCAATTGCCAAAAGCCGGGACACATTGTAGCGGAGTGTCCGGACCAAGTGAAGCCATCTTCATCCAAGAAGCCATACAAGAAGAAGGCTATGAAAGCAACATGGGATGACGAAAGTGAATCCGAGGAGGAGATCGACACCGCCAATATGTGCTTCATGGCAAATGAGAGCACAAGCAAGGTAACCCCTCAACTCCTTTTGATGAAGATTTATCCATGGATGAGTTAAGTGAAGCATTTATAGAACTTTCTCAAAATTATGACTTCATGAAGAAAAAGTACTTGAAAATGAAAAAGGATAATGAATCTTTGAGTATTCAAGTGTTAAATCTTTCTAAAGAAAATAATGACTTGCATTCTTCTTTAGTTTCCACTAAAAATGATTTTGAAAAATATAAGATTGCTTGTAAAGGAAAGACCCCATTTGTAGATTCTAATGAGATTGCCATGCTTAAGGAAAGATTAGACTCATTAGATGTTGTTTTGAAAAAGTGTAGTGAGTTTGATAAGAAGAAAATGGAGAATATGTTTCCTAAGAAACAAGCTCCTAAGAAAAATGTTCATCATGCTCATGCTCATGTACATGCTACACAACCTATGCATCATGGTAAACCCCCAAAGCATGCTCACACTTCACATACACACCATGCATTTATGTATAGAAAAGTGTACACATGTTCACATTGTGGACGGAAAGGACACTTAGCTAATTTTGCTATGATAGACTAAGTGCATCATCTCATAATGTTTGGGTTCGTAACACTAACTTTCAAGGACCCAAGAAAGTTTGGGTACCAAAGTCAACAATTGTTTTAAATGATATAGGTACTTTCCAAAGCCCAACGACGTAGAGGTTTGTGGTATCTTGATAGCGGTTGCTCAAGGCACATGACTTGGGACATCAACAACTTTGCAACCCTATCAAGATATCATGAAGGTGGCACCGTCACCTTCGGAGATGACGCCAAGGGTAAAATCATTGGTATTGGTAATGTAAAGCTTGGCACTTCTCCTTTAATTGAAAATGTAGTTTTAGTAGACGGGCTCAAGCATAATCTCTTGAGCATTAGTCAATTATGTGATAAAGGATTTAATGTTATTTTTGATGATATTGCTTGTAAAATAGTTGACAAAATTCTAATGTTTGTGTATTTTCCGGTTTTCGTGAAAGTAATGTATATATGATAGATATGCTAAATATGTCTTGTAATATAACATGTTTAAAAGCCCTCGATGACGACTCTTGGTTATGGCATAGGAGATTAGGCCACGTTTCATTTGACCATATTTCTAGGCTTAACTCTAAGGAAATGGTGAAGGGTATTCCTTCATTGAACTTTGAAAAGGACCGAGTTTGTGACGCATGTCAATTTGGGAAACAAACTAAGTCCTCATTCAAATCAATTAAGGATATCATGTCATCACGTCCATTGGAGCTAATCCACATGGATTTATTTGGCCCTACACAAACCAAAAGTTTAAGTGGGAGTAGATTTGCTTATGTTTTAGTAGATGATTTTTCGCGTTTTACTTGGGTTTATTTTCTTGAACACAAAAGTCAAACCTTTTCACATTTTCAAGCCTTTAAGAAAAGAGTTGAAAAGGAAAATGACTCCTCAATAATTAAAATAAGAAGTGATAGAGGAGGTGAGTTCATTAACCTTCCCTTTACCACTTTTTGTGAGGAACATGGAATAAAACATGAACTTTCTTGTCCTAGAACTCCACAACAAAATGGAGTAGTTGAGCGGAAAAATCGTACTTTACAAGAGATGGCTAGGACAATGTTAAATGAATATGGTCTACCACATTATTTGTGGGCCGAGGCCGTTCATACTTCATGTTACATTGCAAATCGTGTTTTCCTATGTAAAAATACTACTAAGACTTCTTATGAGATGTATTTTTCTAGAAAACCTAATGTTTCTTATTTCAAAGTGTTTGGTTGCAAATGTTTTGTTTTAAATACAAATATTAATTGGGAAAATTTGATGCTAGATCATATGAGGCTATTTTTGTAGGTTACTCAAATACTAGTAAGGCTTATAGAGTCTTCAATAGGTCAACTTTGACTATTGAGGAATCTATTCATGTTAAATTTGAGGAATCTAACAAGTTTGTTAAGAATTGTGTAGAAATTGATGCTTTAGATGAAGGGTTGGAGAAAGTGACCTTGGAGGATGCTTCTACCATGGGAGACAAGCCAAAGGATGGTGATGGAAGTGAAGCCAAAGTGGAAGAGGCTCAAGGAAATGAACATCAAGCAAATGAAGAGGAGCCCTCTCAACCACTACCAAAGGATTGGAGATTCAATCCTCATCATCCCAAGGACCTCGTCATAGGTGAAGTATCAAAAGGGGTAACCACTCGCTCTAAGATTCAAGATTTTGTGGTAATTTTGCTTTTATTTCACACATAGAACCTAAAAATGTCCTCGAGGCCGAGGCCGATTCATATTGGTTGCTTGCTATGCAAGAGGAGCTCAATCAATTTGAGCGCAACCAAGTATGGCATCTTGTTCCTAGGCCCCAAGATAGACCAACTATTGGTACTAAATGGATCTTTAAGAACAAGTTGGATGAATCGGGTAATGTAGTTAGAAACAAGGCTAGGTTAGTTGCCCAAGGTTACACTCAAATCGAGGGAATCGATTTTGAAGAAACCTTTGCACCCGTAGCACGGCTCGAAGCCATACGGATGACCTTAGCATATGCCTCATTTAAAGATTTTAAGTTATTTCAAATGGATGTAAAGAGTGCTTTTCTTAATGGTTATATTGATGAGGAGGTGTATGTTGAACAACCCCCGGGTTTGTTGATCCTACACACCCTAATTATGTTTATAAATTAGATAAAGCACTATATGGTTTGAAACAAGCCCCTAGGGCTTGGTATGAAAGATTGTCTTCATTTTTGCTTTCAAATGATTTTAAGAAAGGAAAAGTTGATAAAACATTATTTACCAAACATATAGATCAAGATATCCTCATAGTTCAAATTTATGTTGATGACATTATTTTTGGATCTACTAATGTTTCACTTTGCAAGAATTTTGAGTCATGCATGAAAAAGGAATTTGAGATGTCTATGATGGGGGAGCTCAACTTCTTCCTTGGACTTCAAATCAAGCAACGTAGTGATGGGACATTCATCAACCAAGCCAAGTACACCAAAGAACTCATCAAGAGGTTCGGGCTTGAAGGATCCAAAGTAGCAAAGACTCCCATGGCAACCACTACGAAACTTGACAAGGACGAACAAGGTAAGGAAGTAGACATCAAATTATTTCGTAGCATGATTGGTAGTTTACTCTATCTCACGGCTAGTAGGCCGGATATAATGTTTTCCGTATGTTTATGTGCACGTTTTCAATCATGTCCTAAGGAATCACACTTAATAGCGGTAAAACGCATAATTAGGTATCTTAGGGGCACAATTGATTTAGGTTTGTGGTATCCGAAAACTAACCAATTTACCATGACTAGTTATTCGGATGCCGACTATGCCGGTTGTAGGGTAGATAGGAAGAGCACAAGTGGCACTTGCCAATTCTTGGGCAATTGTCTTGTGTCTTGGTCTTCCAAGAAGCAAAATAGTGTAGCCCTTTCAACCGCCGAGGCGGAGTATGTAGCAGCCGGAGCTTGTTGTGCACAAGTACTCTGGATGAAACATACTCTTCTCGATTTTGATTTACATTTTGATCATGTTAAGATTTATTGTGATAATACTAGTGCTATTCACATGACCAAAAATGCTAATCAACATAGTAAAACCAAACATATAGACATTAGATATCATTTTCTTAGAGATCACTTTGAAAAAGGTGACATTGATATCGATTTTGTTTCCACAGATTTTCAACTTGCAGATATTTTCACAAAACCTTTAGATTATGCAAGATTTTCATTTATTTGTGGTGAATTGAATGTATGTAAGATTGATACTTAAAATATCTTAGTTTGTTTTGTTTTGGTTTCTAATATGTTTGTTTTGTTTTGTCTTAAAATTTTTTTTTAACCCTTTTTGATGTATGACAAAAAGGGGGAGAAAATATATGGAGAAAATATATGTTGTTTGTTTTAAATTTGTTATTCCTTATGATAGTTTATTTTTGGTGATGATATTTTTCAATGCTTTATGTATGCTTACATAGTTGTTCATATTCATGTTAAATACATAGCATTGTTTAAGGGGGAGCTTTCCAAGCTCTTTCCTCCTTTATTTGTTTAATAACTCATATGTTTTGTCATCATCAAAAAGGGGGAGATTGTTGGCCCAAGGTTACAATCAACCCATGTTTAGTGTATTTTGATGATTACAAAACATATTAGTTATTTGTACTAATATAATTGTTGTTTAAGTGTGTTTCAGGTTTATATATTAAAGAGATGAATTCTTCCCTAAAGGAAGGTACATTGGACTCAAGACAAGTCAAATTGGGCTCAAAGTACAATATTGAAGATCAAGTGAAGATAGCCCATCTTGAAGTCTTGAAGACCTAGAAGTTTGTAAGTTTAGTTTGTTAAAGATTGAATATGTGAAATTTGGCTCTAGGATTTGCACACACATTTGTTTTGAATGTTTCTATGTTTTTGAAAATGTTTATTTCTAAGTTTATGCCTTGGTTTATACATACATGTACTCAAAGCTTTATATCTTCAAAAACGTATTTAAAACATGTATATAAACAAAGTTCAGCATAACACTTAGTTCCAGAGTTTTTAAAAGATTTTTTACAAATTTTTCTAACTCAAAAATCTGCCCAGAAAAAGACTATTTCAGGCAGACCGGTCGACCGGCAGTCGACCGGCTGCTGTGTCCGGACATGCACAGGTTGTGCATGTCTGTCGGTCGACCGGACCAACAGACCGGTCGACCGAAAATAGATGTTTGCTCTCTGTATCTTTTCGGTCGACTGGGTCGGTCGACCGATAGAAGGAAACTGTGTTTCCTAATTGAGATCGGTCGACTGGCAGTCGACCGGAGCCCCAACGGCTCTTTTGCCAGCAGGGACCCGGTCGACCGGCAGTCGACGGTAGGCCTGCAACAAGCCATAACGGCTCTTTCTTCTTTTGGAATTTCTGAAAAACTGTTTTTGGTTTTCTCTTTTACAGAGTTTTTAGGAGTTGTTGGGACTCTTTTTCTGATCAAATTAGCTGGAAAAATCAGAGTTTTTAACCTATTCTCTCCCTATAAATAGTGGGGAATAGGCCTTAGTTATTTACCAAGAAAAATACAAGTTTTCATTGTTTTCAAGTGAAAGAGAAAAATAGTTTAAAGCTTTCATTTCCATTCTTTCAAATTGGTTTTTCAGTTGTTGTTTGATCTCTAATATCACTCTACAACTGAAGCTTTTCTCACCACACTTCATAGAGCCAAAAATTTCATATTCTTTCTATAGGTGAAGTTGTAAAAGAGTGAGAGTGTTTGTAAAAGAGTGTTGTGGTCTAGTTAAAGATCACTATTTGTAATCCTTGTTCTTGTGGAGACAAGCTCCTCGGTGGAGTTTCTTTGTAAGGTGAAGCTACGGGCTTGAGGTCTTTGGAGGCCTAACTTGTACGGGATCCTAAGGGGATAGTGGAAACCCTTCACGGAGGTGAAGGCGGGGACTAGAGCAACGGGCTCGAACCTCGAAACAAATCATCCTTGTTTGCGATTGCCTTTGCGTTCTTCTTGCTTTCAATTTCTCTTGTTTTATATTGCCTTGAATTATTTGCTTGAGTAACTAACCCTCTACTTGTGGAATCTTGTGTTGCTATACTTGTTGTGTTACATTGTGAGCCTTTCATTTTCATCATCATACTTGGCATTGATCAATCACACCTCAATACAACACGGTTGCATTGCGCACCTCTAACCCATTTAAGGGGAATTGGGAGGAAGGAGTTCAGAACCTCGCAAGGGGTATTCGGCTCTTAGTCGTGTTTTTGAGAGATTGTTGCATCACTCATTCATAAGTTTAAAAAGATCATTAGATTAGCAATTACACCTATTCACCCCCCCTCTAGGTGTATTTCA